>CAUYPK010052912.1:0-29347 GCA_963574355.1 Loris lydekkerianus | reverse complement strand
TACATTGGATACTTTTTCTTCCATTCTTGGGATACTTTACTAAGAAGAATATGTTCCAGCTCCATCCATGTAAACATGAAAGAGGTAAAGTCTCCATCTTTCTTTAAGGCTGCATAATATTCCATGGTGTACATATACCACAGTTAATTAACTCATTTGTGGATCGATGGGCACTTGGGCTTTTTCTATGACTTAGCAATTATGAATAGGGCTGCAATAAACATTCTTGTACAATGCTGACTGTAACTTTTCTGAGTCCAGGTCTTTAAGAGACTTACTTTCAACTTAACTTACAAGGTACCTAGGACTGCTACCACAAACAGTTTAAAAAAATGCGCCACTGGTGTGCCCCTACCCAAGAAGCCTCTTAAATACACTGACTTATAGAAACACACTTTGCGATTAAGTCACTCCCCATCTATTCTCTTAACATAATAATAGAAAGTTTCAGGCATTTTTAAAAATACAGATTCCAGATACTCTCCTATTTCTCTTAGAAATACTGAATAATAAGATAAAGAAGGTTTAAGATGGTTTTCAAGAAGTCTTTCTAGTTAATAAAATATCACTTAGCACCTAGAAGGGGGTCCAACACTTTCCAGGAATTAGAGAAATAAAAAATGAGTATAAGATTATTAACCAAGTGTAACTATTTTGGATAAAAATGACATCATCTGCTAATCTGCACTGTCAATTTCAGAAGAACTGACATCTTTAACATGATCTCTATACCAAACATAGCTTGGAATGTTTTTTTGCAAACACTCCCACGAAAGGCCTTTAATATAAACAAATCGATGACACTCCATTCCCTGCAATGGACCAACAGCAGCAACGTCCAGTGACAATGCTGCTCATGATGCTTTCACGTGATGCTCAGTCACCTAAATTATTAAGATTATCTTTACCTAGAAGGTTAGTAAGGAAAAAGGCTTTATGGCATGATCACTGGGGGCTTTAAAACACTCTTTCATAGTGACAAGGGCAGAAATCTAGATCTCAAGGGGTCACAGAGATGTCACGGTACAGACAATACTTCCAAAAATGCTGGGCAAGAAGTGGAAGAGGGGCTCTTGAGAGTGACAAGAGAACAGTCAAGAACAGGGAAAAGTCAAGAAGGTAGAGGAGGATGAAAAGTGAAAGGCTCAATGTATCAAATAACAGGCCCCCTTCTTCAACGAGGATCAAGGTCTCTGTTTCATCTTTTCACTTTTCTTCTTTACATGAAGAAATGGACATTAGTCATGCTTTCCAACATACCACTGTTGAAAGGAGTGCAAGTACACACATGGACTGCATCATTCCACTAATGTGCCACTCAGCCTACGGAGATGGGCGTCACAGTTTCTTCCACCTCCTCATCACCAACTCCTCAAAAAATACCCACACTATCTAAAGCAGTCCTTCTCTAAAAGACCAGCACGCCCTTGGGTACAAAAATGAGAGTCAGAGTAGCAGCAAGACACCTACCCCATAAGGCAGCACACAGAATCTCAGAGTTAAACCTCTTCTTGTATTTACGAATCTCTGGGGTGTCACTCTGTGGCCTAGTGTTGGTGGGGTTCACATTGACCACTGAGCCCTTCCGGGTAGGATCTTGCCTTATGGCCTCTGGTCTCATTCCATCACAGGAAAACCCCACTGAAACATAATACATAGGAAATTATTTTCTGTGTACACACAATCCGTGCCTGCCCCCCTCCTCCACACCTCAAGTAAATATTCGTACGTCATAACCGACACTATGTCAAGGAGAAGAAATTTATAAGAAATGTATATGGAAAAAGGAAACCAGGCAATGCCAGCGGGAGGGGGATTTGCACCCAAGGTCTCTGCCTGTGAACAATCATCATGCCATGCCTAAGCCACTTGGAAGAGCAACTCAAAGGGGCCTAGTCCTGTTTGTCAGCTGCTTCCTTGTTGCTACTGTACTTACCCACGGAAGTCACTGTTGTTCCACTAGATGGAGAAATTTGTAGTAATCTGGGGTCTATAAAAGGTGTAAAGGAGGAGGAAGATTTGTGTTTCTGGAGTGTGCTACTAGCGGACTGAGTCTGCAATGTAAATTTCAATTTTATTAATATAAATGGCATTTTAAAAATGAACATTAAAACACATTTCAATTCAACTTCCACACTACACTATTTCCCAGTACAAAGCCCTATCCCCCTTATATCATTCCCCAAAAGTGCTCTGCAGGGAGCTTCCACGTGGGCACAGCATACCCCAGAACAGGTGTTGCTTTATCTAGAACCACTGCAGGACTCACATCTCTGTCAGACACACTGCTCACCTAAGACAGTGATGCTGCAAGCTACCAATAAAACCTGTACTTCATGCTCCCAAGCTTTCTTTTTAAAATAAATAATTACAATGAAAACTCCTAAAGGAGGCCTGAAATATCTTGATCTCAATTCACCAATTTCTGAATTTACTCTTTTACCCCCACAAGTTAACCTATGTTGGAATATTAGCAAAATTTAATTTTACTTTTTTTAAGTTGAGCCTCTTGCCAGAAAGCTACAGAAGCTTTGGCTACCGTTATTTTAAGTGCATCACCATTAAACCCATACCAAACAGGAGCTCATTAGTGAAAGGTGCAAACAACCAAATAAGGCACATTTTTTTTGAAATTTTAGGAGCACTAGTGTTTTGGTTAATAACGTAACTTAAGACAAAAAAACACAAAGAAAGTGAAACAAATTGTTAAGTGGAAATGTGATGACGATTAAAAACAAAACAAACAGAAAAATAAATAAACTTGCCAGTTTAGTGAGTTAAAGGTTGTAGTAAAATACTTAACATCAGAGCAAAATGGAGCAAAATTTAAAATATAAGGAGGAATGTGAGTGTAGGTGGAATATATATCTCACGAGAAAAAAAGAACATGTCTGATCTAGTGTTTTTATCCTGTACCATTTCATCCCCTCCACAGGCACCCGACAGTCACTACGTCTAAGAACCCAGGCCCTCTTAGTTCCCCACCCACGTGGGAGGCTTCCCTCCCTATCCCATGAGCCGGTGGCCAATCCAGCTGAAGGCTAATCTGATGCGGAAGCTATCTAGGAAGCAGTCAAATGTGTCCCTGTTCCTTAGGAGGAAAGGATTTTTGTGATTCTAACAAAAGAACCAAAGTAGGAGTGAGCAGTCAGTTAAGTGCTTCACATTAACAAGACAGACTGAAGCTACATGTCAGTTTCGACCTCCCTCAACTGTTAGATAAATGCATTTAAACCCAAGCCTCATGTGGAATTGAATCACTTGTTTAGTTAAATGCAGGGTGTTTAAGATGGGCTCTGTTACTGTACTTGGGGCTTAATAAGCCTGTTCAAAGAACAAAGGATCATCCAGCTAGCACCCAGACCGAGCACCACAGCCAAGACCTGGAAGCAAAACACACTATTTCTCAAACTAAAGTTTAAATAAAAACTTTGCTCAGATCTTTGTCCTTCTTGCTTAACATCCTAATGTTCTAGGTTTCTCCCCAAAAGATTTAGCTTGTGAAACTGAGTGATTGTGAATTTCAAGGAAAGAAATCCTTTTCAGAAGGTTGGTGAAAACAAGTTAAGAGTGATTAATCAACCATCACCCCTCAAAAGGAAAAAAAGAAAATCAAGCCCTGGTTTGAAAGTTATCTTACTCCTGTCCAGGATAAGTCTGTCTAGGTAAGTCCAAGTCTGCTTAACCAAATTTTCCTATACTTTATTAGATAAAAAGAATGAAAAAGGCAGAATCCACAAATGATTATAAATTTCATGCCAAATACATAATGGGTCTGGGAACACAGCAATCATTTTATTTAGATTAAAAAATAATAAACTGAATAAAGAAAGCCATGCAACTACACTTATCCAGAAAAAAAGTAAACAGTGAACTGGCAAGTTTGGAGGGAAGCTGATCCAGGGTTAAGGGACTTGTATGCAGATCTGAAACATGTTACTTGAGGTTGGGGAGACGGACAGGTGACAGAAAGCAGGGAGGGTAGGAAAGGGGGGTGTTGGGAAGGTCTTCTCTGCAAACTAGCTCCTAGGCAGTGCTGGTCTAACCCCAGGAAAGCAGCCAGCTGTGGTGCGAGACATACCTCATTAGCAGTGAGCTTGTCCTGGGGTGTCTGTGGGGACATGGTGGGTGTCGGCTGGCTGGAGGATGGGGAGGAGGAGGTGGAGGAAGTGGAGGAGGAATGGCTTTGCTGTAAGAGATCTGGCAAGAGGTGAATGCGACCGGCAAAGCCATTGCTCTCATGATGGCTGGCACGCTTTTGGTCAACTGTACTCTGTAGAAAAAACAGGCACACTTGTCTCGCTCAAGCGCTGCTGAAATTGCCTACAACTCTACTGATACGTTAAGGTGCTGTGTGATTTATCAAACTCTGCTAAATTATCAAGGGAAAAACAAAGAAATAAGCCTGAATTACTCACACTTCCTTGCCGATGCCTCAGTTGAGCCAACAGAATTTAAAGTACTTCATCTGGTGGCTACACAACTCAAGTAGTGAACGTTTAATGTGGTCTCTCTGTTGTGCTGATTCTATAACCAAAACCACTATCCCCTTCTTTTTCTTTTTAAATCTTCCTGTCTAAAGGTCTAAAAATACTATGGCTTCTCTGAATCATGGTTCTTTCCAGTTCTTCCTACTTTCCATCTAAATGCATTGCCAAAGCATGAGACACACTCAGGGCCAAAATAACAGACAGGTGCCCTGTTCTATTGAAATGAGAGGCACATCACTTTAATTAGGCCTAAGCTAAGAAATTTACAGACGCTTATAAAACCTAGTGATCCAAACTGAGCACATCCGGGTGGCACACATTTAATTACTCAACAGGTGAGAAAAGTAACATTTTGGAACACAGAAGAATGACCTCCCAACCCTTGGCTCTCCAGGTCTCTGGGGCTGTGACGATGCTTGCCCTGCCCGGCTGACCCACTACCACAGTGGCACATCAGGCGCTCGGGTTGGGCACGCTCTGCAGGGCCACCGTGACTGCTCTGCTGCACCAGACATGCCTCCTCACTCTGCACGCCTGCTAAGAGCGCCCGTGGCTCCTCTACCACTCAGACACAGACTGTGAGACTCAGCACAGTGCTCGGATGAGGGCTGCCGCAGACATGCAGGGAGCAGTGATGTGGGGTGGAGGACTAGGAGCTACCTTCTAGCATGCAGCACACACCTGCCTCCCTAGCCCCCAACACTCAACACTCTGCCCTCTAGGACTTGTTAACATTGAAAACAGATGATGATGTAGAAACAGCATGAGTGAGTGAATGAGCAGGTGGGTTAATGACTACAGGAGAAGCTCAGCCTCTGACAACAGAAAGACATGGGTACCTGGCGGACGATCAGAGTGCCCTCCTTGGACGGGGTCATGGCTGGCTCGCTTTCTACATCATCATGGACAATCATGGTTTTCACAGATTCTGTTTCACCATTGCTCAAATTCAGAGATGACCTATGGAAAGGGAAAAATGCAGAAGTGAAGGGCCTTCACCCTACAAATTGAGGACAGAATTTTCTCAAGGTCATAAAATAAGACGAAGCTACAGGTAACAAGTCTCCTCAAAAACAAACAAAAAAGAACAAATGCTTAGTTTTCTCTCTTTAACAACAAATTTTCTTCTGAGCAAAAAATTAGGACAAATATTTGTGGCTAACTAAAGTAGTTCTACCACACTGAAATTTCCCTTTCTTCATATCCTCGAATTAAAAGATAAAAGTAAGCCACATGCTGGGGTGCCAGGGGAAGAGGGAAGAACACAAAGGCTGCCTGCTGTGGACCCTGCAATAACTCAATGTTAACGCTCATGAGATTTTGGGACAGGTTTAGAAAACAATGTCTCGTTAGAGGTGGGGGGAGGAGGGGAGGAGGGAAACTCTCATCCTCTGTAAAATAGACTAAAAACTGACGCTGCTCTGGTGTCCTCTGGTCCAGAAGTGGACTCATCAGCCCCTTCTTGTTCCACGTCATCGTCCTCCTCATCTGTTGTTCCGGACTCCTCACTGGACGAGGAGTAGTCGGTCACTTTGTGAGGGGGCCGCACATCTTCTACTGCTCGAAGCTCTTTGGCCAGTGCAGTTAAATCCTAAGACACAGGACAGAAAAAGGAGAGTAAGGTGGGGGGCGAGGCAGTGGGAGAAAACAGGGAAGAATGAGTTTTCTATCCATAGAAGTCCACAATGTTAGTTTTATAAAACTGTTTTGCAATTTACCAGTTTCATATTAAGGTGAGCTTTTACAGCTCTTGATGGGGGGGGGAAAAATTAAACATGTTTCATATAGTTCAAATTCCACAACAATAAAAAAGTAACAATCTACTTATGATAAACTGATATATATTTTTTTAAATATAATATATTTATGTAAGGACGGCCACAGTGGCTCACACCTGTAATCCTAGCACTCTGGGAGGCCATGGAGGGTCAATTACTTGAGTTCACGAGTTCAATACCAGCCTGAGCAAGAGTGAGACCCTGTCTTAAGTTTAAAAAAAAGCCAGGTGGTGTGGCAGATGCCTGTATTCCCAGCTATTTGGGAGGGCTGAGGCAAGAGGATCGCTTGTGCCCAAGATTTTGAGGTTGTTATGAGCAATAATGCCATGGCACTCAACCATAGAGCAACTGAGTGAGACTCTGTCTCAAAACAAAATAAAACAAAACAAAACAAAACAAAACAAACAAAAAAAAAAAACAAATACACACACACACACACACATATATATATATATATATAATGTATAATATGTAAGACAAAATTCTAGGTCAACAATGTATACAGACAGATCCTTGGGCTGTGTTGTAAATACATACAACAAAGTCTTCTTTTAAGAAGTACTTTTAAAAAAAGTCTTCTTTAAAGGGTACTATACAGAAAGCAAACTTCTAGTTAAACAGGCCTGATTTAGAGTTATTTGAGAGTTATATGTGTGTGTAGGGAGAGGGCATGTTTCTACAACTTTTATTATTAAAAATTTCAAACCTACAGAAAAGTGAAGGAAGAGTGAAGTGAGCACCAGTATATGCCATTCACCTATCACTTCCCTGACTATTAATAACTTGCCCCATTCGTGAAAAAGGTTCATGACACATGAAGAGAGAAAGGGGTGACCAGCATGTGTTGTGGGTAGGAGCTGGTGAACTTCTCTATTGCCCCTCCTTCAAGTCGTAGCCACACTGGAATGTTCACAACTCAGTGAATGTGAACATCAGAAAGAAAAGAAATCTACAGCAAGGCTGGAAATGATGGCTTGCACCTGTAATCCCAGCACTTTAAAAGCCTGAGGTGGGAGGACTGTTTGAACCTAAGAGTTCAGGACCAGCCTGGGTAACATAGTGAGACACTGTCTCTAGAAAAAACAAAAACAAAAACAAAAACAAACAAACAAAGAAACATTTTAAAAGTTAGCCAGACAACAGCAGGTGCATGCAGTCCCAGCTACTCAGGAGGCTGAGACAGGAGGATCATTTGAGCCCAGGGATTGGAGGACACAGGGATGTAGCGAACGATGCTCGCTCCACTCCACTCCACTCTGGGTAACAAAGCAAGAGTCTATATATCACAAAAAAAAAAAAAAAAAAAAAAAAAAGAGCGAGAGAGAGGAATCCAGAGTAAAATGGATTCAAAGAGCTTTACTTCCTTTTACTCTTCTCTACTGTGGCCCTTAATTTTCAAGAGTGATTATTATTTATGCTCTATATTTTCATATAAAACCCCCAATTCATCTCTTTGGGAATTTTATTTAAAAGTATTAACTTTTTAAAAAGTGGACTATGTAGCTATTTCTCTTATTTTTACAAGTTGAATAAAGTTTTCTTCTTTTTCACAGTTCAGAGTATGTTTCTTTTCTTTGCACTTTAGCCTCTGAAATACAGTGATCAAGTGTTAGGCTTTGAATCTTGCTATTTTGTGGTTACAGTTATAGCTTTTTAAAATAACTATTTTAAACTATTTAAACTAAAATAACTATTCTAATAAGAGTAATGAATGGAGCAAATGTTATATGCTAGGTAGACTGGAGTGAAAGTTTAAGAGTTCAAGCTTAACAGGGAGCAGGACTGCAGCTCAAGCATCAGGTGAGGGTAGAGGCAGGCAGAGCTCTGCCCTGAGGCTGAACTCTTCAGAGGTGAGGCTTACCACTTCGCCCTTCAGTCCAGAGGCAGTTTCATGGAGTCCAAGAAGCCATCGTTGATGAGGAATGCACATTATGAGGAAGCGCAGCAGAAAGAAGGGGAGAGGAGAGAAGTACGGAAATCAGTTCAAGCAGGAAATTAAAACAGACAGGCTTAAAATTCCAGTGTCCCACAGTTACGCGGTCAGTTAACACAAGAAGAGTTAAAGCAGAACTTTACAAGAAGAATTTAAAGCAGAACTTAACAAGAAGAGTTAAGGCAGAACTAGCAGCAGTCACAACTACCACTCCAGGTTCCAGATGGCAGAATTTAAGCAATAGGTGAATTTAAGAAAGGGATTTCAAAAATTTACTCTAGAATCCAGTATTACAAATGCCCTACTCATCACGGATAAGTAAAGGTTAATGCCAAACAAAGAGATAGAATTTTCTTCCTTTGGTATTTTTAAAGTTATCTATTTACTTAGAAGGAAATTTCACTAAATAACAACCACACTTTGTTGTGTTTTTCTTTTTGTAATGTGACTGACTACACAATATATGGTTGAAGCACTAAAATAAGTTCACCCTATTGAGAATTTTACATAGGAAGTAAGATGACAAAGGGGAGAGGACAGATGTGTCTGGGGGTCAAGTCATGCCTTATTAAGTCTCATATCTATGAGCAGAGGAGACTGCAAGCCTCTCAACCCATTAGTTTTTAAAATAGAAAGCTCTCATTCAAGCCATTTGACATTAGACGAATTTGGTGCCATCCTTACAGCAGGCTTGAGAGGTCTAAAAACTTCTTTTTTGTCTTCAGGTTTTTTCACTGCATTTTCAAGGCGCTGAGATGGAGAGCCCTCAGACTTGGATGATGCTGTTGGGTTCAAAAAAGACAAGAACGGAAGATACATATATACACACAGAAGCATGTCATAAAGCTGCCCCCCATCCCATGTACTCTGCCTGGCCCACTCACGGCAGTACCCATGGGCAGGTCTGAACTCTGGGGCAAAGCAGGGGCCTAGAAGAGCTCTGGTGTCTTTCTGATTCCCTACTCAGAACCCTCTGTCACCATGCTCCACTTAAAATACGGTTCATAATCAAGGCCTTGTTATCAATACAGCAGAGGGAATATTCACCAATTATTAAGAGTAGGTTAAAATAACCAAGACTGATGATAGTATATGTCCTAGAGTCCATATTGAAAGAAATGGGTTCAAATTCTAGCTCAGACATTTAGCTGATTACCGTGGATAAGTTAGTTAATTGCATTAAACTGTAATATTACTAGGCACGTGTAAAACTCTCAAAATTTACTCCTTTATGGTAAAAATCACAATGAATACTAGGGTCATTAACAACGTATACCCATACGTTGTTTTGTGATATGCAGCTATACACAAACCACAGGTCTTTTTTAGAGACTAATAAGGATTTCCAATAGACTGATCATAGTCTGGTATCATTAATGGGAAAAGGTAAAGGAAAGGCAGCCTACATCTCACTCTGAAGCGTTCCCCGGAGCCACTCTGAGACCCAGGGTGAGACCCAGGTTGGGATCCTGAATTGCTGGACCCTGAGGAGCTACCACTGCCAGGTCTGGGCACCAGCTTCTCCACTCTCTCCCACAGAAGCCTGGGCTCAATACTGCTGTTAGAGAAGAAAAGGAGAGAAAAGGTAACGCATCTTTGAACATGTGCATCAAGTGATGAGAAAAATGGTCTACAAACAACATTTAACATTAAATTCACCAGAATTTATAATGATATCATTCCATAGATTTTCTCTCAGATATCTTAATCAGTCAAAAATGCTAAATGATATCCTACCATTAGCACCCTCAAATCTTCCTCAGGTGTGAGGTGCATTACTAGTATTTGGTCTAGAAGTGCCACCACTTCTGTCGCAGTGACAAATTCAGTTCTTCATATTATGACAACATTCCACTTCTATAATTACACACAGAATTTTACCTGTTTTTAGGCTGCTTCTCTCACCCACCCACCCACTGCTACTCTCAAAAATTGACATTCACAAAGGATATTCCTTTGTATGAGCTGTGTTGGAAATGGTATGGGAAGCATAGGTTGGGGTGGATTTCCTGCCCAGCACGTTTGCTAGGTAAGATTTGATGGCGCAGACTTAGGAATAGAAAATAACACAGTCTACCCTGGTCATCAGCAATACTAAGGGGATCTTTGCAGTTCCTGGGTTATTATCTATCTGACCACTTCAAGTTCCCTGGCGGAAGGTTAACTACAGATTCAGGGATGATCAAGTTATCAAAGGCTCAATATAATGATCTTTTCTTCCCTACTATAGTGCTAGTCAATGGACATTTCTAGGATGTCAAAAAATGTTTTGTATCTGAGCTATGTAATACTGTAGCCACTAGCTACAGGTAGCTATAGAGCACTTGAAATGAGGCTGGTGCAACTAAAAATGAAATTTTAACTGTATTTCACTTTATTTAAGCTTAAGTTTAAGAAGGCTCATGTGGTTAACAGCTGCTGTGTTGAACAGAGCAACTCTAGAATCTAATAAGCATATTATAATACGCATATTAGAAAAGAATTCCATAATTGACCACCTCCTTAAGGTGATCTAATTTTCAAAGACCCAATATTTGCTACAGGTACATATCAGTATAGTGGCCTTATGCTGATCACCTCCACATGCTGACAAGTTTGTTACAGTCCCTTGGGTGGTCAACTCACAGAGGTTCTACTGTATTTGGTTAGTTTACTCATTTATTGCAGTCAGTGACTTTCTTTAGTAACCCACATTATTACAAAAGCCTTACAATATCTTTAGATAAAAAACTCCCTTACGTTACAATTCTAGGGCCTCTCCCCTTCCCTGCTATGTCTTCCACTCACTCTTAAGAGACAATTAGTTTTAATTTCAAAATGACTACAATACGCATCCAGATTCAAACTCGCTTTTTACTATAGATAATTTGATAACATTCATGTTCAAGTATTTTATGGCAGAACATCTGTGTTTATGAGCATTTTCATGAAAACAGACAACATAAGACTGTGGGAGACTGCATGGCAAATGTGTTACTCTTCACCTGTCATTTACCTGGTGGAGTTTCTTTGTCCTGCTTGGCTATTTTGTTGTCCACTGCCCTGCAGTGGGGAATCCCGACGGGATAGAACAGGGGAACGCGATGTTGTTCTCACAGGAACCTTTAGGTAGAAAATACAGCAATTGAATTATTGAAAACAAGAGGAAGAGAAAAGATTTCCCCACCAACAAGTAACTTCTGCAACATTCCTAATTACGTTGGACTTCCTATTATCAAGGGGCAGCCCCCATCTTTCCTTCCCCCTCCTCCACTGATACAATGTGGAGAGAAAAACATATCGTCATGGGCATCTAAGGAGCCAGTAAATAACAGCCTTTCTATACTCTTGGAACATTTAAACGATGTCTGGACTGAAGCTTGGTAGCAGGGGACATATAAAGCATTTTGCTAAGATAATGTGAGAATCAAGAAAAAAAGCTCAAAGAAACCAAACAATGGCCTATAAATGGATCAGCAGGAAGCAAAGATTGGCAGGAAGCAAGAAAATATTCAGAGGAAGCCAATTCCAAATGGAGGAAAAATAAAGTAAAATTATTTTGTTTAACTTCACCATTTTTGTTTAACTTCACCATTAATTACAAAAATAAAACAAGAAAAACACCAATTTAAAAAGGGAAAAAGTTATTTTCTTGAGATTTCTATTTATTTTTTCCCTTGTAAGATCTTTTCTGAAAATTTTGATATTGGTTAATGTTGCAAAATAATGTATAGCTTCTATATAAACTTATAAAAAGGCTGCTAAAATAAATTATGAATTTGTTCAAGAAGCATGTTCTTTGTAAACTCTTACATCATTTTATCCACCTTACATTTAAGTGCAGTAACAATAAAAAGCTAACTGACCACTGGCTAAATATAACTGCCTGACGGTGGAACTTTCTCCTCACCATAAAGGTTCCTTTGAAATTTCATTGCCCCTTTAATTCTGGTGAAGTCACCAAACCCATAATTAAAAGAAATAATCCTTAAAAAAAAAAAAAAAAAAAAAAATTAACAGAAAGGACAAAGCAGCACACATCTGTCTTTCTGCTCCTTACCCTTGGAGGCACCTCGTCACTGTCTGATCTAGACCAAGCCTTTTGGGTGGGGTCAGGCGCCTCCAACTTAGAGTCAGAGCTCTGACTGAGCACCTCACTGCGGGAAGGTGGACATGGGTCCTGAGAACGAAGATGGTGGTGTGCAAATTTGGGAGGAGAAGGGTCACTGAAGGAATGGGATCGCGAGACAGGGGAAACATTGTTCTTGAGAGATGCCAGGTGGGACCACTGTACCTTACAAGAAAACAAAACATAAAACATTCAATGCGTTCTGCATAAATCTGGCTTTTCTGGTCAATACCAAATCCAAAGCAGGAACGGGCAAAGGTGGAATGCAACAGGGGGTGGTCAGTATTAGGTCAGCCAAGCAGTGAACAGGCACACTCTAAGTGAAGAAGTAGTCTGGGAACACAGTATGCAGAAAAGAACAAATGTACATTTATAAGGAAAACTTGTTTAATAGCCAGACAAACATTACAGATAGCAATAAATGTGAAGGTTTTTTGTTTGTTTGTTTTGTTTTAAACAAAGAGCCTTGCAGATCCGCTGACAGGGAGATGATGTGCTTCATGCACATCCATGTCAAAGCAGAGAGACTGAGAAGCGGGAGAGGGAAATAACCCCACAATAAAGGACACTGCCCAACATGCACATCTACCAGCCCATCCTCCCACAGCCTGGCTGTGTGAACCAGACCGAGGAATGCAACAGCACATTTAACGAGCAAAGACAAACCCCTCGTGTTTGACAGACTGTAATAGCACGACTTAAAAACAAGCAGTTTTTCAAATACACCAACAATTTTTCTTTTTTCTCCCAAGTTTGAAAACCTAGATGTCTCCATACCCCTCCATACTAGTTATGAAAAAACACTGTGATTTCTTTAAAAATATTCAGTACCATGAATTTGCTGAATTAACTATTGTTAGTGTACTCTTCCTATTTGACAATTACTGTTGTCTTTAAAATGGGAAAATAATCTCTGGAAAGATCTATAAAATGTTTTCATTAATTGTATTTTGTCATTTAAATAACTCTCCAATATTGTAGTATACATAATACTGGCTACATATTCTATTACATCAATGTATTTAATGAAAACTGAAACTACTAAATCACAATTTGTTCAACCCTTTCACATGCAGGATATAGAGTTAGGTCTAGGTGTATAACTTCTGTGATTTACAGGTGAGATTCACATGTAATTGAAATTATCATCAAAAAAATAAGTATTTCATTATAAAAATATATTATTAAAATATTATATAAAATATAATTATTTCATTATATGAAATATTACCTGAAATTATAATCAAAAAATGAGTTTTAAAATAAGAGTACTATATGAGAACAGTCTCCCCCCAAAGAATGTTACACAGTTGTATATTTTAGCCAAAAACAACTTTAGAATAGAAGGAGAAAAGGGAGACTATTTCTAGGTTTGACATAAATTAATCATAAATATAAAAATTAGCCTACATAATTTAATAACTCTTATTTTCTAAAATGTCAACAGCCAAATAGATAAAGATTCTCCATTTATGATAAGTTTAATTTACAGGAAAAAAAAACTTTTCTCCTCTACTCTTCAAACAATTCAAAGTTGTTAAACTTGCATTAAGTGTCATCAAACCTATTCTAGTAGTCTCTTTTCTCACCCCTTTTTTCATTTTTAAATCATTTACCCTTGCCTGCTTTTCTTTTTTTCTTTTTCTTTTTCTTTCTATCCCATATTCTCTGGAGTCGCCTATGTGCTGACAGGCCAGCTCTCCACTACTCAAAGATGCCACTGATCCCAGGTGAGCACCTTCTCACCTCGCCCACACCTGTGGATCTTTCCTGGTTCTTCTACTTTAGTTAACTCTCTATAGACTGCAGTTCTCTGTCATCCAGGGGATTACTGTTGTAAACTACATTCAAATTCTTAAGGCAGTTTGTTTTACAGAACACCATAGCTGCTTCTGTCACAAAAACATAAACTTTTGTCTCCTTACACATGCAAACACCAGTGATAAGCAAACTCAAGCTGAAGAACTTGTCCCCAATATTATGGATGACACGGGGATGGAGGAAAATGTCTAAAAATCAGTAACTTTCAGCCAGAGAGCAGGAATCAGTATTTTGAGGATTGTTGAAATCTTTGACCTGTGTCATCTTCACTGCCAGGGCAGGGGGTTCTCCTCCAGGCACACAGCACACAGCCCAGAAGTCCTCCCCAACTCAGACAAGGCTTAGAATGCTGTGACAAACCCGAGGAGAGGTCACGACCTTTGCTCTGACCTACCTCAAAGAAATCTACATCTCACCCATTGGATTTAAACTTTTGGTATATACTTTGAGAATAAATAAAGGCCCCATTACCCAAAAATGGGCACATCTGGACAAATCAAAAAATTCTACATGAAATTTTGGGACATTATCAGTTCTCTAAGGCCCATTCATGGAAGAGGCCAGGAGTCAGGGACCACAGGGTGAGCATTTACTTTCTAACTGCTTCAGAGAAAATGTTCAAGTTCTCTTTTTTTGTGTTCATAATACTAATTCTCTAAAAATTAAACTAAAAAATATTCATGTTAGAAGAATGAGGCACTTAACGAGCTGGGGAAGGCGAAAAGAAGTCACTCACTGGAGATACTATTAATAAGTACAACAAAAATCTCAAAAAAGGAAAAGATCCTTCTTTATCAACTGGATATCCTCTTTAGTCACTCCTGCTAATCTTGTCTCTTTTTAAACGTGGTGACAAACTAAACTATGACTGTCACAAGTAGGCCTGGGCCTTGGCAAGCCATCGCACAGGACTCCTCTACCACAGCAAAGCTGGCAATTGCTACCTGTGGCTCTGCTGGTCTCTGCAGCGCGGGATGCACAGACTCGGAGTTGCCATTGGAAAAAGACTCTGATCGGGAAGGCACTGGTGGCTCCAATACTCTGCCTGTCTGCTTAGACTGGGCTTCAGGGGAGCTGTGGTTAGTTTTCCTAAATCTATCTTCCACCTGCATCAGAGAATTAGAAGACATAACTCAATGTTAGTAGGGGAAAAACAGAGATATTGAAGAAGGTCTGAAAGTGGAAGAACTCTGTAGAGAAGTTTTCTCTTTTGCTACACGAAAACAAAGGGCAGTTGGGAAGGAGAAAAGGTAGATAGAACAGGGCTAGGATTTGATTCGCAAGAAAGAAAATATTAATAAAGATAAAATTAAGCAAGGTAGCCTCTAAGGTTTCCTTGTTGCTTAGAATTCTAGGATTGTATATGATAATAAACTAGAAAAAAATTAATCTGCCACAATCAACAGATTAAAAGACTATCATCAGAAATCCGTAACACATTTAATGTCACCAAAAATAAATCCATTCCAGAACAAACAGAACACTTGTTCCTGGAATCTGCCCTGCGTGAAGGCACACATGGTGGAAGGTACCACCTGTGGGGTCTCCGCCTGCCCCACATCCCTGAGCAGTCACTGGCTGCTGCCACTCCCTGCTCTGGGGCTCTGGCTAACCCCAAGGCACTAATTCAGTGACAAATCATGACAGTTGGAAAGTTGAAAAACTGGACTATAGGCACACTTCAGCCTCATGCTAGTTCAGAAGCAATAATCAAACCACCATTTCTCTCACTTTTGTTTAGTTTCCACTTCTTAAGAGGTTTGGCACCCTGGTACTTAATGGAAAAAGCACTAACTAGATAAGAGAACTTGGGCAAGTCCCTCTATTCCTCCAAACCTCAACTTCTCAGCTAAAAAACAAAGAAGGTGGATCATTAGTGACCTCTACAGCTTGTTCGTGCATTGGTATCCCACAGTTCTGAGGAGTCATTGTATTACTTTCCAGAAGCTAGCATGAGGAAGGAGAGCAGATACCTCTCGAGCTCTGTCCACAGGCTCGTAGTGGGGTTTGGGCTCGGGAACATGATAGCTTGGCTTGCTCCTCTCCTGCTGTGGCGGTGGCTGCTGCTGCGGGTGTGGCCTCCTGTGGTCGTGCTGTAGAGACAGGAGATATGCTTGTTCTTGTTGCAACTGCCTCTGGAGCCTCTCTGCCTGCCGGTGCTCCTCCATCTCCCGCCATCGGCACTCCTTGGAGAGGGAGAGGATAACACTGAATCTATGGGACACTGGAGAGCTCACCTCCTCTCTGAATTGCTTCAACTTTCTTTTTTTTTAAGATAATATATTTCCCTCCCCCTTTTTATAACAAAGGAAAATGACCGGGATTTTAAATAGCACATTACCTGTGGAAAAATCTGCCAGCTGTTGCTAGCCACAATACCATTGGACAGAGTAAGAGAGAATTCAATTAAGTGCCGGTTTCAGTGGTATATATACTACGTAAAAATCCTATGGCATGTGCTTTGAGCCTGCAGCCCTCAGCATTCTAGTTTGTTCACTGAATGCCAGGTTCTGTTCAAAACCTTGTCTATCTACCAAACGAGAACAATTAATTTATTAATGGGAAATAAACAAATAATAACCACCGTGCAATGTGCCCCAAGCAGTATGACCATAAAGGACACTCCTTTTTGAGCCTGTTGCCCATAGCAAAACCAAAGTGGTCTGGTGACCACTTGCCCGACTCGGGGGAGGGACACACGAGCCCTGATGCTATATAACAAGACAGAGGCGGAGTGTTACCAGTAACATGGCCTGCTCCTGGAGCAGCTGCTGCTGAAGGATTTCCAAGTGCCGCTGCTCCTCTTCTAGCTGTCGTCTGATATACTCCTGTCATACAGAAATCACCCAGCAATCAATTGACCCAAAAGGAAAGCATGAGAACCACCTGCATGGAGCACCAAGCACCATTTGCTCCAATCATTTTTAGTAATAATTCACTCAGTGGTGAATAACTAAAAAAATAATCTACTGCTGGGGCGGCACCTGTGGCTCAATGGAATAGGGCGCCATGGCGCCAGCCCCATATGCCGGAGGTAGTGGATTCAAACCTAGTCCCGGCCAAAAACAAAAACAAACAAACAAACAAACAAAAAAACAATCTACTGCTAAAATTTTTTCAAGAACTTTAATCTGGCCCATAGAAAGACCTAAAGAGTCTAATAAATGACGATGTGCATTCCCCTGATACACATGAAGGCTTCTGAAAGTATTTCTGTTAGAACACAGCTGCTACACACAGATGCAGAATTTAGGAGGAGGATGCCATTCCTCCAAGGTTAGTACACTTGAGAAAAATTAGGAGTTTAATTAAAGGACCAGAGGACCCTAATTAGTAAATACCTGCTTAGTAGTTATAATTTATAATAAGTATGGATCACCAATTTTTGAAACCTAAAACCAAAGCCTATTTAATATTAACATACAACAAACATGATTTGTGCTTTCTCTGGTGACTCAGAAGATACCTGGAATGACTACATTCTGAAAGCCATGATCACCTGACTCAGGCAACTCCCTGCAAACAAATAGGCTCAGGCTCTTCACGATGAGCTCGTGGCGTGGGAGATAAAGAGAACTTGGGAGAGAGAAGTAAGGTAGGTATGAGGGTGGTTTTTCTTTTCAGTAAGGAGAGAATGATCAACCTTAACCTTTATAACCATGAAAACAGGCAAACACATCCACAGTATGTCACGCAGAGAGCTAGGAGCCCCACCTGGACACTACATGCATGTTAACAGAGATCTCAGGAAGTCTGGCTCCTCCCATTTTCTCAGTCACCTCATTTGACAAACAAGCATCAAAGACCTCCTCTCCCAATTCTCAGGGGTTTTATTTGTGAGGCTGAGAGAGATAGGAAATAAGTTCGAAAGAGCATGGAACATTTTAAAAGAAAAAGTGTCTTCCTTCCTATTTAACAGGAGAAAGAAGTGAATTACCTGCTCTAGAAGGGGAGTAGCCAGGGAGCATGAGGAGAAGTCTGCCCTGAAATTCGGAATGTTATTTTAAAGCATCTGCCATTGCCCAGCAGCTTGTATCACGGTGCACATCTTAAATGAAACTTAGTCATCAGCAGGGCTGAAAAGATGTTTTAGTTAACCAGTCATTCTGGTTAGGACAATGCTGGATAACAAAGAAATCACAGCACACAAACATCCTTAGACATCCTTATCTTACAAAGCGAACTGAGCCCATTTCGGGGGAAGCTTACAAGGACACTGGCAAAGATGCCTGCTTGTGACCTGGGCTCTGAGTCCCTTTCCCTGATGCCCAGCCCCCCATGACACATGCTGTGCCAACACCTGCCCCAGCAATGCCTGCATGACCTTACCCACCATGAATGGAAAAAGGAGTTCCACTCCCAACTCATTTCTGCTTTGAACAAAATCATTAAATCATAACTTAAAAGATCACATTAGTATACTCATTTGTTTTCTGCCTTCAAACCACAAGGACAACCAGAAAAATCACAACAAACCACAAACTAACATCTACACAAATACAGCACACATCTATACAAACACACACTCACACAAGGGTGAAATGTGTCCCACAAGCACTGTCAATGTGGAGAATTACTACTTCATAAGAAAGTAGAGAAAGCAGAATACAACTTATTCTATAATTTTTTTAAAGGTACAGAATACTTGCTATTCACAAAATCTAATGACTGCCAATAGAGTATTAAAGGTGAATTACTACCATCATCTCTTCCTCTCACAATCAAATTCTGATAAGTATCTCTAGGTGATTTAATTTTTAAAAGCTTCCATTTTCTCCTCCTTGCAGCCTCCAGGTAAAAACATAATCAGAATGTTAAAACCCACACACTGCACAGTTAACTGGCTAGTGACTTCAATAAGGTAACACAGACAACATCCCTGGGGGCTAGAGGAAGCCTGATGAGCATGCAGACCCCAGCCTCAGAGAGCCCAGCGCATGTGACTGGTATCAAGGATGGTGGCTGAAGAGTCACATCTGGAAAATCACAGCATGGTTTTTAGGCATTTTAGATACGGATTTCGGATATTAAGTAAACTGGTTCCCATTCATATCATTTTTACTTTATTCAAAGCTGATAACAAAGAGAGAAACTCAAAGACAAGAAAGACAAAGCAGCTGGGTATAGTTAATTTCCATTTACACAAGTGACTCGGAACAAACTTTCTAAATAAAACCACACCTGGAATTAATAAACGCTACAAATATTACTAAAACCTGATCTTTTATTGTTGAACAACAGAGTATCAGTTTTTAAAACGCTACCTATGTGTACACAGAATTTTATGCAAATATAGATTACAATAATCCCTCAGTCACTATTTCAAGCATTTTTCATAAGACATTTCTTACAGTTGGCTTATAATTTCATTTTTTTAAGTTAGTCAGATATTTGGGGTTCACAGCATTTAAGCCAAACATGAGAAGACATATTCAGAAATCTTCCATACTAATTGGAGAACACTTAACTGGTTTCAAGAGGATTCTAAAGAATAATGATTTATAGATTTTTTCAAAGCAAGAATTCATTTTACTGGTGTTCTTCCAATTGTGTTCCAACATTTTCAAACACTCGAAGTCCTGAGTATGTAGGTGCGTGCGTGTACACAACACACGTCCGCATGTACTCTTCCCCTCAAACCCCCAGCTCTGCAAAAGTAACACATTTCACAAACTGGGGTGGCTGGAGCCTTCCTTGTGCACTCACCTGCTCCCTCTCAGCTCTCCTCTTCTCCTCCTCTGCCCGCCTCCTCTCGTCCTCCTCCTGGCGCCTCCTCTCGGATTCCTCCAGACGCCTCTTTTCTTCCTGCTCTCTCCTTCGCTGTTCACGCTCCTGCTGCCTCCTAGCTTCACGCTCTCTCCTTTGTTGCTACGTATGTGAAGAATGTATAATTACCAGTGGTTCTCCAGCTGCGGCTCTCCTGCCAGTGTGCTGACCAGTTACACACAGATGAAAACAAGGAGAAGTTCATGGACCAGCCCCCCCACACACACACACACTCCCAAAGGGCCAGTTACTTCCACTGTCCTTTGGTCCCATACAGAACAGCTTCCTATTCTGGTCAAAGGTGCCGTGAGTTTCTGTGACTCCTTAGGGTTTAGTTTCATTCTAATAACAATTACTTCCCACTGCTTGCTGTACCACAGCAATTAGGGCAGAAAATTCTTTATTCTTGAGTGTCATTACAGAGCTATCCAGGGCCCTTAAGTCAGAAGAAAAGCATAAAGAAAGGAGTACAGAATTACAAAGAAAGGGAAATAGAAAAGAAGAATAAAAGTAGCACACATCAGGAAAAGAGGAACTGACATCAACGAGAATAACAAGGACCATTAACATTACTGTAAATATTTTAAAAAGTGCTGCTACTATAAATATAAAAAAAGTACTATGTGCCTGGAACAGTGCTAAGTATTTGATATTTTTTATTCCATTTGCTTTACCTAATATAAATCTCATAATAACCCTGCAAAGTCAGTATTTCATCCCTACCATACAGATGAAAAAACAGGTTCAGAAAAATTAAGAGATTAGCCCCATGTCACCTGGCCAGCAAGACACCATCTGAAGAGCTGTTCTACCGCTACAGCCCATTCTCTTAACCACACGCCACCCTGCACCTGATCAACAGGTGTAGAGGCTGCTATTCAATCACCAGACTCACTATTACTCTTTCCAAATCCAGACTGTTCTATCCAACCTGACAGTACAGAGCAATGTAACACAATAGACACTCAATTGTCTCATGCAGCCCAAGATTATCTGTTAGTAATGAAACACAAAACTGAACGATTTTTCCTATGAGTATGAAAAAATTCTAGAATCTAGACTACTGTGGTCCAACAGAACTTTCTGGGATGATGAAAATGTTGTCTCTGCACTGTTGAATACTGCAATCACAAGTGACCAGCTACACACAGATGCT
Source organism: Loris lydekkerianus (assembly GCA_963574355.1). Classification (NCBI taxonomy): domain Eukaryota; kingdom Metazoa; phylum Chordata; class Mammalia; order Primates; family Lorisidae; genus Loris; species Loris lydekkerianus. The sequence goes on along the minus strand of CAUYPK010052912.1, from coordinate 8,295 downwards.
TTTAACTTTATTTCACTGAAGTTAATTTATATTTAAATGGCCATGTAGCTGGTGGCTGCCAGCCTGGACAGCAACAGCACCAAAGGATGCACAGCTATTTAATACCTCTAACACAGAAAGCCAGTATTACTACCACCTTTGTAACACCAAAATTAATCACTAACCAAAGAAGAAAATTAGTGGTAAAGCTGTCGGGAATATTAAACAAAAATATTTATAATAGGTATACAAAGTAGGTATTTGTTATATACAGGGTGTTCCAGAAATTGCCCCTAAAGATGTCATATTCTTCTTAGTAAAGTATCTCAAGAATGGAAGGAAAAGTATCCAATGTACTCAGCCCTACTATGAAACTAATTTATGGCTTTCACATGAAAGACATGAAAGCTATAACCCAGTTATAACCTAAGAATAGGGGGAAAGAGGAAAGGGAGGGGAAGTGGGATTACACCTACGGTGCATCTTACAAGGGTATATGTGAAATTTAGTAAATGTAGAATATAAATGTCTTAACACAATAACTAAGAAAATGCCAGGAAGGCTAGGTTAACCAGTGTGATGAAAATGTGTCAAACAGTCTATAAAACCAGTGTATGGTGCCCCATGATCGCATTAATGTACACAGCTATGATTTATTTAAAAAAAAAAAAAAATTAAATAAATAAATAAAGATGTCATATGTAGGGGAAATGGGAAATTGTAGTTGAATGTACTTTTATTTACAAAATAGTCACAAAATATTCTCTACATGTTGGCCACCTCCTTGAAAAAATTTGTAATGAATATTTTGTAAATAAAGTTAGATTTAGCTACCATTTCCCATTTTCTCTATGTATGGAGATCTCAGAAGCAACTTTTGGAACACCCTGTACTTCAAGTATTCCTCTGGTCTTTCCCCAACTCGCAAATATGCAATCTGAAAATAGACACTTAAAAATGATTCCCTGAGAAATATAAAGAAGTGTCTTACAGGTGGAATGACTAGATGAAAATGATGATCTGGTGCTGTGGCCTCTCTCAAATAAGTACCCAATGTCACCATTATTCTCAATGAAGTTTTTCTTTCTTTTTTTTTTTTAAAACAGTGTCTCACTATGTCGCCCTCAGTAGAGCACCATGGCATTACAGCTCACAGCAACCTCAAACTCTTGGCTCAGCCTCCCAAGTAGCTGGGACTACAGGTGCCCACCACAACGCCCGGCTATTCTTTTTTTTTTTTTGCTGCAGTTGTCATTGTTTAGCAGGCCCGGGCTGGGTTCGAACCTGCCAGCCTCAGTGTATGTGGCTGGCACTGTAACCACTGTGCTATGGGCACCGAGCCCTCAATGAAGTTTTGAGTTGGCTTTTGGTGCCACCTTTCTTTTCTATATTAAAAAAACAAAGACAATGTGGAAAGTTTCCCAAGAAACTCACTAAGCAATTCTTGGTTAGTGGGGCCGAATGATGATTAAGACCAGTGGCTAAAGCAAAGAACACTACAGTTACTGACTCCTCTTCCACATTATGATCTAATATTTTAAATAGTAAGCTGGACCAAGAGTAAGAATTTAAATTACCAATCACAAAAATTACTACTGTCAGCATAGCTCCTTAATTTGGGGGAGAGGCAAAAAAAAAAAAAAGAATATTTAAAAATAAAGAAAGCCCTTTGTAAATACAACTTAACAGATGATTAATGGAAAAAGCTGGCTCTTATGTTAGAACCTCAAAAGAAAATGGCCGAAAATGAACTATACACATTATCAACTCAATGACATCAATATATGATGGAGCAACCTGATACCTATGATTCCACGCAACAAAAAAACCCAGGGAATTCTAATAAACATGCCTTTTCATATTTAGTCTAAGAATAACAAACATGATATAATCCTTTGAAGCTTTTATAAACTGATGTCATTATTTTCTTATATCATCCTCTCTTTAAAAACAAAATCAAACACACTGAAAAATTACACAATGCTATATTAAGTGATTTCCAAATCTCTCAAATTATAAAGAGATTTCCTTATAACTTAAATTTTCCCAAGCATGCCTGAATAAATATGAACTTTTCCAACTTTGCTCTAATTGTCTAAGTTCCCTGTTTAGTTTGGTAGGTTAAAAACAATGCTTTCATATCACAATTTTAAAGTTTTCTAACTAAGTCACACTGATGATCTATTTATTTATTTGTTTTAGTAGAAAATAACAAATTCCAATAAACTATTCTCAAGACTTCACTATTTCCAAAACTTTTTTTTGAAAAAAAGATAAGTTCTCACTGTTTCCCCGGCTGATTTGAACTCCTGAGCTCAAGTGATCGTCCTCAGTAGCTGGGACTCCAGGCACATGCCACAGTGCCTGGTCAAATCTCCAAGAGCTTTTGAAGTTATGTTATTGTACACAAATACTATCAACCCTCTGGGTTTTTTATATGCAAGTTCAGATGAAGTCAGAGTAGAGAAGCTGTATTTATTTGCTTCTTCCTCATCTTTAGACAAATATTAATAATATGTGCTGAATTAAACTCTTTAAAAATTTAACTATAAGTATGACCAAACAATAGACCAGGATGCCAAAAAAGATTTAAAAACTATTTAAAAGGAGTTTTGGGTTTTTGTTTGTTTGTTTTTGTCTTTTTTGAGACATTCTGTTGTCCCGGCTAGAGTACGTGGCATCATCATAGCTTATTGCAACCTCCAACTCGTGGGCTCAAGCAATCCTCCTGCTGTAGCTGGAACTACAGATGTGTTGTACCACTATGCTTGGCTAATTTTTTCTATTTTTAGTAGAAACAGTCTTGCTCTTGCTCAGGCTGGTCACCAATTCCCGACCTCAAGGGACCCCGAAGCCCCCACTTGACGGAAGGCAAGGTCTTAGCTGCAGGAGCAGTGGCATGACTGGATGCTAGAATTACTGTATATACTAAAGCTGAAACTGTAAAAAAAAAAAAAAAAAAGGTAGCACAGTGCTAACATGTACTCCTGATATTAGATGATTTACAAATAAAGGCCTTAGGAGGGATGATGATTCTTATTCCTTTAACATGCATGGAAACACTGCTGGATAGTCCATGGGTAAGGGAATTCACTGTCTTTCTTCCAGCATCTCAGAGGGAGAGATACACAAATACATGGCACAGTTTATTACTTTTTTACTACTGAGAAATGTGTATGTTTTCTCAGTGTTATAATTCAACATCAGTTCTAATCCCACTTCACACAGAAACTTTTTTCACTCTTGCTTTCCTTTGTTTTTAACTTCTCCTACTTCTACCAGTCCTCTAAAATTTAACTTTGGGATCTGCACAGATGACTTTGGGATTCGTGGAAGTGACAAAGATGAATGCTACTGTGTGTTCTCTTGCTGGAAAAGAGGCAAACAGAAACTGCTGAGTCTCACACTAACAATTGTTCCTCACTTGGAAGGAGCAGATTCTCCAAAATCACAAAGTGACAACTGAGACTCTAGGGTTGAAAACTCTGAAAGGAAAGATGATCAAAACAGGAGAGTATTTTTTAAGTAAAGTGCCCACAGAAAATTCTGAGACAGGATCTTGAATATCCTGTCAACAGTGTACAGGCAGCAGAAAAAGTGGTTTATAGCTAATTCAAGTTCTTCATTTGACTCAAATGGCAAATATCTTTACTTTGTTTCCCCACAGTCTCAACTTCTGGATCATTGGGGTTTTTTTTTACCACTGACTTAAATGGCAAAATTCAAAGTCTCCAGAGAAAATGATGGTCCTCATCTCACCAAAGGTAAGAGTTGGCAAGCAACCAGGAATTTTCTTTTCCTAAGAAAAAAATACATTCTGGAAATGTGAGATCAAAAGACTGATTTTGGGGGACAGCACCTGTGGCTCAAAGGAGTAGGGCGCTGGCCCCACATACCAGAGGTGGCAGGTTCAAACCGGGCCCTGCCCAAAAACTGCAAAAAAAAAAAAAAAAAAAAAAAGGACTGATTTTGACTTTTATCTAAACTAAAAATTAGATCAATGAACAGTTATTAAAAAAGAAATTCCTACTGTTACGACGTCACCAAACTGGCTAAAAACAAACGCTCCCTAGGAAATTTTCTTTTTTTAATATTTACTAGAGTAGCACAACAAATCCCAGACCAATGTATAGTATTTTTACCAATAATTTGATAGTCTCTATGAGGTCAAAAAATGAAGTATAGACTAGAGATGGGAAACACAGTTAAATATGTGGCAAGTTAAAAATAATACTCTAAATACACTGACAAATGTAACCTTAGACAGATTTAGATTACTAATCAGTTTTTCTCCAGGACACTATCGGGTCTGACATTTTTATTAAACATATAAAGGACAAGGAGAACATGCTAATCAAGCATGAGAACGTCCTGAGAGCAGGAGTGAGTGAGTAATGGACACCAAACCATGAGGCAGGGAGAGAAGAGCACACAACCGCTGGGATAAAGTGCCAGCACACTAAGCAAAACCGGGAGACAGACTGTAAAGTATCTGCAAAGACTTCTAAAAGATACCAAGTGCACACAGGAAGCCAGGAGGAGGAAGCCAGGAGGCAAAGGAGGGAGACATGAGCAGCTGCAGACTTAGCCCCAGGGAAGAAGGAGGTACGTGTACACACACACACACACACACACACACACACACACAGAGGAATGCTTCTCACAAACAAAGGACTCAAGCACCACCCTTGTGGGCCTGGTTTTATGGTAGTTACAAAGGAAAGAAAATCTGTACTTTGTTTCCCCATAGCCTCAAATTTTGCATCATTTTTTTTTTGGTTAGTCTACTGACACAAAGTTGTCTCCTTTCAGTTTTAATTGTCGCTTATCTTATGTGTGAGGCTAACCCCTTTTACCTACTTTGTTCATAAAATCATCTCTGACTATCCTCCAATTCAAACAGTTCTGACTAAACAATTGATGCCAATAAAAGGACCATAAATCATATATGGCTCACATACAACTGGCCCTCTGTATCTGCGGGTTCTGCATCCACGGATTCACCCAACCACAAATAGAAAATAGGAGGAAAAAACTGACTTTATACTGAACATGTCCATATTTTCCTTGTCATTATCCCCTAAACAATACAGTGGAACTGTTTACAATGACTTTACAGTGTATTGGGTACTATAAAGAATCTAAAGATGACTTGAAGTACAGTCACGTGTTGCTTAACGACGAGGATATGTTCTGAGAAATGCATCCTGAGGCAACTTCATCGTGTGAGCACGCTAAAGTTCACTTACACAGACCTAGGCAGAACAGCCTGCCACACACCCGGGCTATCTGGTACACTCTATTGCTCCTAGGCTAAAATCTGTACAGCCTGGGACTGTACTGAATACTGTAGGCAACTGTAACTCAGTAGTTAAGTAGTCACATATCTAAACGTGTCTAAACACAGAAAAGGTAGAGTAAAATATAGTAACAAAGATAAAGAACAGTACACCTATACTGAGTACTCATCATGAGTGGAGCTCCCAGGACTGGAAGCTGCTCCAGGTGAGTCGGAGAGTCAATGTAAAGGCCCAGGATGGTACTGTGCGCTACTATAGAATTTCACTCAACACTCAGGCTACACTAAACTTGTGAACCATCCGTTTTCTTTCTTCAACCATAAATTAGCCTTCTGTAACATTCTTACTTTGTATTTATAAACTTTTAAACTTTTTGATTCTTTGTAATAACATCTAGCTTAAAACCCAAATATACAGTATAGCTGTACAAAAAATATTTTTTACATCTTTATTCTGTAAGCTTTTTCCTATTTAAACTTTTTTATTAAAAACCAAGACACAAACACACGTATGCACATAGGCCACACAGGTCACCACCATCATATCACTGTCTTCCACCTGCACATGTGGTCCTAATGGGAGATCTTCAGGGGGAATTAACAGGCATGTATCTGTTACCACCTAGGATAACAAGGACTTCTTCTGGAAACCTCCCGCCTGAAGCTATTGTATAGTCAGTACTTTTTTTTTTTTTAGTAAGTAAAGGAGTACACTCTAAAATAACAATTAAAAGTATTACAGCACAGTAAATAAACCAGTAACACAGCTGTTTTATTATCATCATCAAACATCATATACCCTAAGTAGTGGTGTTATTTTTATACAACTGGCAGTACAGGCAGCTTGTTTACAGCAGCACCACCAGAGTTATGTAATGCCTTGAGCTACCGCACTATGACAGCTATGACATCACTAGAGAGATATTCAGCTCCTTTAAAATATTAAGGGACCATCATAGTATGTGTGGTCCCCTGTTGACAGAAATGTTATGTAGCACATATATAAGAGGCTGTACACAAGTTATGTGCAAATAGTAGGACATTTTATTATAACAAACCTGAGCATCCTTAGATCCTGGTATCCATGGGAGGTCCTGGAACCAATACCCCATGGATACCAAGGAATGACTATATCCCCAAATTACCTTTCTGAGACCTGGAGTGTAAACAAAACTTAATTACCCAGGTTAATAACAAAGAGTTAGATGGACCGAGATTCCAAAGCAGTGGATTCTATTCATGTAAACATTTCCCATATCAGTATTTTCCTAATCTAATTTTAAAAAGAGGCTCACAGAGGTAATCCAAATCTGAATTTACAATGAAAACCTGAAATGAAAAGGATAATTGAAACATGTAAAGTACAAAATTCTTGTTTGAGAAAACATACCTACCGTATGTACTCAAGTATAAGCCGAGTTTTTTCCGGCACCAGAACTCGGCACAAATTTTGTGCCGGAAAAACTTGGCTTATACTCGAGTATATACAGTAATTTACTAGCATCTATTTAGCTAATAAAACAAAATTACTTTCAAATTTCAGTTTTCTACCTTGAGCCACGGTTTCACCTGGCAGTCCTCTGTGCCTACTGCATAGAGAGGAAGCAGGTACTCAGCCTGCCACTGATGGCCTGAAAGTCATTCCCAAGGCCTATGTGACAAATGATCCCTAACTTGATCTGGTCCTTGGCACTTCAAGTTACAAACCACCAAAGTAACCTGTGCCACTTGCTTAAGGAAAGTACAGCCCAGGATCAAGAAGGACAATGGAAAACACCACATAAACAACTTCAAATAGCCAGAGCCTCAAAATTCAATTCTAATGTTGTAAGTATGAATGATCACTATGCAACTTGAACAAATCTCTGAATCCATTCAGGGTTTCTGTCTAGTTCAAAGAACACTGAGAAGAATTGTAACAAAAATATTGCAAATGAGTTTGAAAACAATCTACTAAAAGAGTTACATAGGCTCAGCACCTGTAGCACAGTGGTTACAGCACTGGCCACATACACCGAGGCTGGAGGGTTCAAGCCCTGCCCAGGCCAGCTGAACAACAATGACAAATGCAACAGAAAACAGCTGGGCGTTGTGGCTGGCACAGGTAGTCCTGGCTGCTTGGGAGGCTGAGGGAAGAGAATCGCTTAAGCCCAAGAGTTTGAGGTTGCTGTGACTCCAAGGCACTCTACTGAGGGCAACATAGTGAGACTCTGTCTCCAAAAAAAAAAAAAAAAGAAAGAAAGAAAGAGAAAGAAAAAGAGAAAAAAAGAAAAAAAAGAAAATCAAGACCCCCCCAGGTGAAACAGTCATGCACCACATGACAACAGACTGCATATATGACAGCAGCCCCCTTAGATTATATTAACCAAACCATGCGTTTACTGTACCTTTCCTATGTTTTGATACACAAATACTTACCATTGTGTTACAATTGCTTACAGTATTCAGTACAGTAACAGGTACAGGTCTGTAGCCTAGGATCAAAAGGCCATACCATGTAGCCCAGGTACACAGCAGGCTGTACCATCTAGCTCTGTGTAAGTACACTCTATGATGTTCACACAAAGATGAAATCGCCTAACGATGCATTTCTCAGAATGTATCCCCATCATTAAATGACCCATGACTGTATAGGGAAATAATATATTTCTGTAAATTAAAAATGAAAAAGCTGTAGGTAACCACATTATCAACATTAACAATATTTATGAGTTAAATGAGCAGGTAGTACAAAATATATTTCCCCACCACAGGACATAACTAATTCCACATTAAAACTGTGTATTCTGCATCCCTTTACTCTTAAGTCTACCTCAAGTTAAGGCATTTAGAGAAAAATGTTTTTCATTTTAATAGTCTGAAGTTTCGGTGCATCTTACAAGGGTATATGTGAAACTTAGTAAATGTAGAATATAAAAGTCTTAACACAGTAACTAAGAAAATGCCAGGAAGGCTATGTTAACCAGTGTGATGAAAATGTGTCAAACGGTCTATAAAACCAGTGTATGGTGCCCCAT
>CAUYPK010052907.1:0-61276 GCA_963574355.1 Loris lydekkerianus | reverse complement strand
TCAACTTGCTTGTACATTTCTTCTTTGTTTGAAGTACTCTTTTTTGTTGTTCATTTTCTTCTTCCTCTGGCGATGCTCAGCTGTTTTTGATGTTAGTAGAGATGGGGTCTTACTCTGGCTCATTGCTGGTTATACTGGTCTCGAACCTCTGAGCTCAGGCAATCCACCCGCCTCAGCCTCCCACAGCGCTGGGACTACAGGCGTGAGCCACCACGCCCGGCCAAAAGTTAAATTTAGTGAGATTAACTTTTAATTATCCTGAGTAGAGAGGATAGCAACAATAAAACTTATTTGTTAGCATGCTAGCCTGTTTTTTGTTATTGATATTGCTGTTAATAAATTTTACTAAATGTTTAACATAACAGTTGATTTTCAAATGTGCATAAGGCTAATAAGCAATTTGTGAAAACTTTCTTCTTAATATAAGTCTCTAAAAGATTTATAATAATAAAGACCTAAAAACTTGGCTTTTAGCTCAAAGAAAACCTATTTGGCAATGGGCAGGATTTGTAGGTAAATCCCATAATTACATACGTTGGAGTTTCAGTATGAAATATGTTCAGGCTTACATGTTGTTACGAGTATTTAATTTATATACTGCCACTTGTCACATAATTAGAACACTTTTATCGTCTTCCCTTCCTCTTCTGCCTCCTTAAACTGCTGCTTGTGTGTCCTCTGATACCAATCTCGGGATCTCAGTGGTTTTCCGGCTCTCCCTGGCCCTCTGCCATTGCACCTTCTCCCCTTTCTCCTTTCACCCAGTGTGCGCCACTCTCGTTTCTCTCAAGTTTGCAGAGTACAACTGTCCTTCTTAGGCCAGAGGCAAGAGTTTATTGAATGACTTTCTCACTTGTAATCGTTATACCCATTCTGTGAGATTGATCAGAGAAACTGAAATTCACAAAATTAAATAATTTGCCCAAGAAAATGTATATTAGGTGGCAGAGACTAAATTGGAACCCACATCTCTATTATCAACATGTTGCTGGTATGTGTTGCCTTTGTTAAGTAAATTTTTCATATCTGTAGACTTTAATAAGACTCTAGGAAAGATGGTTAGTATAACGCAAGACAAAGTATGAATGGCATTAATGGGCTTGCTGCTCCCCTTCTCCTCCCCAGATATTTGTTGCTTCCACTGGATCACTTACTAACCTAATGGATTTTTATGTGGAGGAATGTTAGAGACATTTTTGTGCAATGGCTCTTTCTGAGCATGCTGTGCCCACTTAGGGATGCACTGCCCTTGCTGATCACTCCGCTCTATGGTAATGTAGTGGATTGAAACTAGTGGTCCCTGAGGGAGGACATCTCTACACACCTGACTCACCTCCTGCTTGCCCCGCTCTGTGGTAGTGTAAAGGATTGAGACTAGTGGTCTCTGAGGGAGGACATCTCTACACACCTGACTCACCTCCAGCTTGCCCCGCTCTGTGGTACTGTAGTGGATTGAGGCTAGTGGTCCCTGAGGGAGAACATCTCTACACACCTGACTCACCTCCTGCTTGCCCCGCTCTGTGGTAGTGTTAGTGGATTGAGACTAGTGGTCTCTGAGGGAGAACATTTCTACATATCTGACTCACCTCCTGCTTGCTCACATTCCCCAACCTCCAGGGCACTCAACCATAAGACACGTTTTTTAAAATTTTATAATTCATTGAGTTAACTTAACTTCTAATAATTTCAGGGCACATATGGAGGATTTTTTTGTAGACCTTGATCAAGTTATAACTGTATAGCTGATCAACTTATTAAGAAAGAGTGAGTAGAAACCTGCTACTTTTCCATTTTTGTGTTAGGGTAGAAAAAACTGAAAAGCAAACTGAGATGTGAATTCTTAACAAATTGTTGAATATAACATTTTAGGAAGGACTTTGAAGTCAAGAATGAATAGCATTTAACTTTTTAATATCTTAGAAATGTATCTATCAATATATCAATATAATAATGTATTGATATAATATCAATTTTATATCTATATGTATATAGGGTGTCCATAAAGTTCATGTGCAACTTAAAATAATTGTCTATATGAATATGTCTGTATTTTGTACCAAATTCTGAGACGTCCTTCAACCAAGCTGGTTATCCATAGATCTAACAGTATTTACTTTGTTGATAAGATATTTATGTTTTATAGGTAATAAGATGAAAATGGTCATGATAACCAGTTACCGTGTCATTGATACATATAGAGTAGTTTTGTTTAGGATTACCTTTTAAAATTTAAAGTTATACTTTGTTTATGTCCAGGGGTGGAAATTTATAGTGGTAGGTTTTTATACAGAAGTAAAGGAAATTTGTGTGTAATTGTGTTTTTTCAGGTGTGAAATTGTCATGGTAAGTATTGTTTCATCTCTGAAAGTCTTTTGAGATAGATGACTATCTTTAAGAGATCCTAAAGAACGTGCAGTGTACATTTAACTAAGAAAATATGGAAGATCTTAGAGCATATCATTTTTAAACATGCTGTCTTTAATATTTTTTGTTCCCAAAAAGGAAGTAATGTCATTTTGAACCATAAATAACTACCATAAATAACTCTTTTCTATTCTGACTTGGGAAGCCTAAACATATTTGAGGATAAGAATTTAAAACTGGCACTGGCCCCATACACTGGGGCTGGTGGGTTTGAACCCTGCCCGGGCCTGCCAAACAACAATGATGACAACAACAACAAATAGCTGGGTGTTGTGGCAGGCGCCGTAATCCCAGCTACTCGGGAGGCTGAGGCAAGAGAATCACTTGAGCCCGAGAGTTTGAGGTTGCGGTGAGCTGTGACACCATGACACTCTACTGAGGGCAACATAATGAGACTCTGTCTCAAATAAAAAGAAAAAAAAAACTTTTAACTCTTTTATAAAGTATCTAGATCAGGTTTTCCATTTTATCGCCAACTACAGATTTGTTCTTTCTTTGAACAAATTGAACTCTATTACTTACAAACCCCATAATGAGTAAAGCACAATCTTTCTGCTAAAGGACTTCACAGGGTAGTGGGAGAAATAAGATTAGAAACAACTGTAATACAGAAGAGCATGCGAGTAATAGAATTGAAATGTTAAAGTTAGTCGTTGGAAGAAGAGATCTCTTTCAGCTGCAAAGATCAGGGGAAAACTCCTCTGAATAGATGACAGTTAAATTGTGTCTTAATAAAAGGTGATTCTACAAAGAGGCGTTACTGATTAATTCATTCAGGTAGCAAGAAAAGTCTGTAGGTAACAGTGGAAATTTTAGCAAGTTATAAAAATAATGGCACTGGAGGGTAGAAAGGAAGAGATGACCCAGATGAATCTAGCATGACCATAATTTGAAAAAGGTAAGAGATGAAATGGACTTCAGTTATTAGATGCAAATGAGGTTAGTAGCTTAACTTGGAAGCTGTGGAGTCAAAGAAAAGACCTGTAGCACAGTGGTTATGGCGCCAGCCACATATGCCTAAGTTGGCAGGTTCTAACCAGGCTGGGGCCAGCTAACTAACAATGACAACTGCAACAAAAAATAGCTGGGTGTTGTGGCGAGCACCTGTAGTTCTAGCTACTTGGGAGGCTGAGGCATGAGAATCGCTTGAGGTTGCTGTGAGCTGTGATGCCCTACCAAGGGTGACATAGTGAGACTCTGTCTCAAAAAAAAAAAAAAAAAAAAAAAAAGACCAGCCTCCTTTTTACTTTAATTCCATAAGACTTGAGAAAGTTTGAAGAGCATGAGATGTTATAAGAGAAGGGAGGGAGAATGGATGCGTTATTTTAAGGAGGATGTCAAATTGCAGAAGAAAAGAAATAAGGAATAGGAGAAGATGAAATGGTTAGATTTAGAGTAAATGAACTTTCCACACTAACAAACTGGTGATTTCATGGGGTACAATAAAAGCAATAGGAGAGGCAGGTCATTAAAGAAGGTCGAATGAGGGGGACGTATGAAAGCTTGATTAACAGCAAAGCTGACCCGATAGAATGAAACTTGTTGAAATCTGTAAGAGAATTGGACACAGTGAAAGTTGAATGCTATTCCTGTTTTGAAAATACTTAGTAAAATAAACCAAATGACGTGTCACTGCTCATGTCTAAATAGACTTTCTAGAACTCTTTCATAGTATTTTAAAGTAGCTGGTACATACAGGTGTTTACGTCAGTCTTACTTGGTTAAAGCAAATCACTTGCTCCATCTTTTCTGGGGATCATTTCTAGGAGTTTATAAAATAATACTCATTGTTTATGTAGTACTTTTATAATTCCAGAAAACTTTTGCATTTAGTAATTTTTTATTTTTACATATTACACACACATACACACACACACGTGTATACTTATATATATTTAATAGTGAATTTCATTGGAGAAAAATTTTGAAAGCCAAGTGAAGGGGTTATTAATGTTCTTATTTTACCAGGATCCAGCTTTATTAAATGATGCTCCCACAGACACCTTTATCTTTTAAGTTGTACGTTTTTATTTTGAAAAAATCTTTCTCATAAAGCAATTAAGAGTTTTTGATGTTTGGGGTTTTTTAATTTAAACTTGTTATGGGTACTTAGAAACCTGTCAGATATCTAAAAATATAGTCTGAGAGGGTGAGTGAATTGCTGTGGTTTTGCAGACTTTTGAGGTTCTTCTATTTGGTGTAGTACTTGATACCAGGCTATGAATAATTTACAAACTGGATATAGGAATAATTGAGTGTTACCTCCTCTATATGATTTAGTGTCTATTCTAGATGAATTTGATTTAAAATGATTTAAATTTTAATAAGTAGTTAAGAAAATATCATTTAATCATTTTTTCCTCCCCAAAGCTCATTTTTTAATTAACTTGAATAACTATTATCTTAAATTCAGTTTCATTTTCCTAGAAGATCATTCTATACATTGAAATGTAATCCTTTAAAAATTTTTTAGATTAATTTTACAGTATATGAGAAACCACATGATCTGGTTGTTTTGTTTACATAAGCCAATTGAAATAGATACTGCTGGCTGGGCACACTGGCTGATGTCTGTAATCCACTTTGGGGGGGCTGAAGTTGGAGGATTGCTTTAGACCAGGAATTCTGAATCTAAGCTGAGCAACACAGACCCCTGTCTCTACAAAAAAATTTTAAAAATTAGCCAGACACTGTAGTCCCACCTACTTGGGGGGAGTCAAGGCAACAGGATCGCTTGAGCTCAGGAGTTTAAAGTTGCGGGGAGATAGGATAACACCACTGGGTGGTAGCTCAGGCTAACGGTGAGATTCTGTCTCAAAAAAAAAGAGAGAGATTGCTGAAGTTATCTCTTTACTCACCAGTTACGAAAGTTATTAACACATGTTTGAGAGCTGTTCTACATGACCCATATTTTAATCAGCAATTATTTTGCTTGATTTCAAAATATAGTATGCTTTTTTCTCTCATATACACAATTTTAAAATAAAATGAGAATGCATATTTTTCAAAGAAATATTTTAAATATAGATAAGCATTTCAGGAGGAATCTAGCCAGTAGCTACATCAAAATCCAGATCAATTCCAGAGCAATTTTAAATATTACAATAGGCAGCTGATTTTTGTTTTCTTTCTTTAGGAATCTTTTTGATGAGGATTTCCAACTGATAGATTAAGAACATACTTTTAGAGTTGCAAATCGGAAGCAGTCACTACTGTCACCTCTCCGTTCTTTTCCAGAATTCCCTAAAGAGAGCATGAAGTTCACCAATAGTTATCCCCTGGTCTCATCATTAAGGGCTAAACCTGATTCTTTTTGAATAGGATACTTTAGTTTCTCCAAATAACGTACAGAGAGATGTGAACCCATATAAATAGTATGTGGTTCTTTCACAAAACTATTTGTAAAGATTTTGTGATTCCCTCTTGTCTCAGATCAGGAGTCAGCAAAATTTTTAAGACTTTGTGCCCAAGAGGTAAAATGAGGATATAATGTAAATACTTAACAAGGGAAAAAACTAAGGGAAAAAAACAAGTCACAAATTTTTATTTATAAAATTGAATATAGTAAAATAATAGAGTATGGTATTTTAAGTATAGGCCTATTAATGAATGAAATTTGGTGGGGATGGGAAAAGGAAGAGTATTTTGCTTAATTCATGTTCGATATTAGCCTTTCCTCTTACCGAATTTATTGCACATGCTCACCTGTTAGAACAATTCTTAGCTCATAGGTCGTATAAAATCAAGGGGCATCCAGAGTTAGCCAATCAGCCATGATTTGCTGACCCCTGTGTTAGATAGTAACTTGCCACTATTGTGTGTTACTTTTGAGCTTAAACAAAAATCAAAGCTTTATTTGTATAATCCACTTGAAGATAAAGCATTCAAAGAGAAATCGGTCAGTTTTAAGGGTTTAAGTATAATATTTGTTTAAATAGTCTCCTTGTTCTTGTGAAAAAACCAAAGTCTTGCCACTCATTGTCATTCTCCTGAATGGTGTTTTGAGAATTTGTTGCGCTTTTAAGTATCGTATATACTCGAGTATAAGCCGAGTTCGGGATTTTCGGCACAAATTTTGTGCCGGAAAAAACTCGGCTTATACTTGAGTATGTATGGTAAGTAAAATTTTATAATAGGTGTTTTAGTGGAAGAAAGATGAGGGCTATAATATAATTCCAAAGACACAGAATATGGTGTAGTACTTAGTATTAAGTATTCTTATATGTAATAGGAAAACAATAAATGCCTTTTTTTTTTTTTTTTGAAATAGAGTCTCACTTTGTCGTACTTGTTGGAGTGCTGTGGTGTCTCAGCTCACAGCAAACTCAAACTCTTGAACTCAAATGATCCTCTTGCCTCAGCCTCCCAAGTAGCTGGGATTATAGGCATGTGCCACAACTCCTGGCTAGTTTTTCTACTTCTAGTAGAGACAAAGTCTTGCTCTTGCTGAGGCTGGCCTTGGACTCCTGAGCTCGGGCAGTCCACCTGCCTTGGCCTTCCGGAGTGCTAGAATTACAGGTGTGAGCTGCTGTGCCTGGCCCAATAAATGCTTTTTTGTTGTTGTTGCTCTCAGTAGAGGGCTGTAGTGTCACAGCTCACAGCAACCTCCAGCTCTTGGGCTAGACTGATTCTCTTGCCTCAGCCTCTCAAGCACCTGGGACTACAGGCGCCCACCACAATGCCCAGCTATTTTTGTTGTAGTTACCACTACTGTTTCAGCTGACCCAGGCCGGGTTTGAACCTGTCACCCTCGGTATATGGGGCCGGCGCCCTACCCACTGAGCCACAAGCGCCGCCCAATAAATCCTTTTTTTAATATTAAAATTTTACATTTGACACATCTCATCTTAATTTATTGTTTATACTGGAAAAAAATAAGGCAAGTTAAAGAGCAAAGTCTGTCTTAAAACTGCTAATATTTTACAGTTGTGAAAGTGACAATTTCTATACCCTTAACTATTTTCAAGGTTTTTTTAAGGAACATTAGTTATGCAGTTGCCTAGTTAACATTCAAACCCACAGCTCACAACTGATTTTTGTTGTTGCTTATTATTTTTCTAGGATTTCTGTCTGTGTAAGATATATTCATTCCTCAGTAATGAAACTTTGTATATACCATATGACAGCCTTGTTCCTAATGTGAATTATACAGAGCATGCGATTAATCATGCTCTGGTATGAGACTTGTACCTGCTGTGGTCATCACTAATTCGTCTGTCTGATGGTGTGATGTTTAGGACCTGAATATTTGGTGTTTCTTGGCTTGTTGTGGTTTCATATTTTCACACAAGTTTGGTCTGTTTACCTTTTATTTTTGTGTTATTTCTTTCTGTGTTCTCCCCACCTCTGCTTCACCTTTCTTTTAGCAAAGATGAGGATTTCTACCTTCAACATACATTGTTGGTCTTGTCTTCTGTTTTTGTTAGGAGGGACAGCAGTGTGATAAAAGAGGAAATCAAAGCCTTTCTTGCCAATCGGAGGATTTCCCAAGCAGTTGTTGCACAGGTAACAGGTAAGAGCTAAAGAGCCCTTTATTCTGGAATCATGTCTGATCTCTGCCTTCTGGTGCAGATGTTGGAATATTGCTTGCATTTCTGCATTGCAGTGCAGAGCTGTCAACTTAGGCGTAATAACGTATGCCTGTGATTTAAAACCCATTGTCTCCAGTATCACAGAACTTCTCCAGTGATTTTTTTCCTTTTTTACTTGCACTAGTACATTTTATAGCATTTGTAATAAGTACATAATTCCCTATTTTATGGCTAAAATAGAGCTTCTCTAGTTTTCTTGTAATTGTTAACAGAGCTTATGACACAGGCACATCCAACAGCTATCTGCATTATTTTTAAAAGCTTTGCAGTCCTCCAAATATAATCCCCAGTTTTACCAATTAAAAAATGATTCATGAGGGAAAAGAAAGTTTTGTTTTTTAACCATTTTTCTGTATGTAAAAGCTTTCCTGAAAACATTCCTGAGAAGATAAGAGGTACCATCGTCTTCTCTTTGTTCTTTATATACCATCCCATTCTCCACCCACATCCAACCCCCATCCCCAATATCTGGTGTGTATGTGTCATCTCTATTCAGATTGCATTTTTTATGAAGTTCTTAAATTTGGGAGTGGCATGTCTTTTCTTTGTTAGTATGTGGATCTCAATAATTTATAAGACCCTTAAAAAAATAACTGTGCCTTAGTAATTAGAGCAGGGTTTTTCAACCTTTTTTTAAATCTCATGAAAGGTTAAACTTTTGTGGCACACGTAAATTGTGTTGATCAAAAAAAAATGGAGTAAAAAAAGGAACATGCTTAACTGTGCTTTGAACTTCTTTCAAAAATAATTTAATGATCTTTAAAAATTTTCGTGGCACACCTAAGACTCTCTTATAGCACACTGGTTGAAAATCACTGCATCAGAAGAACCAGAACCTCTCTCACCTACATTTTATAGTTTTACATTGGTATATTTTGTACATCGGTGGACATAAAAATTAATTTGGCCCTCCTTTTATTAACATGCTATTTTCAAGCTGTGTGACTTTGGGCTTTTCAGCCTCTGTGCCTTGATTTTCTTACTTCTACAATGAAATACTTGGATCTAATCTTCAAGAGTACCTTTCAATTTTAAATTATTTCTGTTGTCTTGACAGAAATACATATTGAAGCTAATTTACCTGAAAGGCTGTTACTTACCATTAATTTGGTTAAAAATGAAACTTCAGATTTTATAAGTCTTAAATTTCATCCCAAATATCTGAGGTCAGCCAATCTTTTATAATATATGTGAGATATATTACACTAGTAATATATTTTTATAAATGACACTTCCTTTCATGGTAATATATTTAAAGGCGTGTTTTTCTGTGTGTAAGTCTTATACTGAAGGATAGTATGTGGATTTAACTGTTGTAGTCGTTAGGTATTTTTCAATAGGATATTTAAAATTAATTATTGTCCTCTGGGCATAGTGGCTGACACCTGTAATCCTAGAACTCTGCGAAACTGAGGCAGGTGGATCTGTTGAGCTCAGGAGTTCAAGACGAGCCTAAGCAAGAACAAGACCCTGTCTCTACTAAAAATAGAAAAATTAACTGGCCATTGTGGTAAATGCCTGTAGTTCCAGCTACTTGAAAAGCTAAGCAGGAAGATTGCTTGAGCCCAGGATTTTGAGGTTGCTGTGAGCTAGGCAGATGCCATGACAGAGTAAGACTCTGTATTAAAAAAAAAAAAAAAAAAAAAAATGGTGTCCTTTATCTTTGAGGAATAAGTGATGGTGCTTAAGGCAAGGTTAAGGGCCTAGTTAAGCGGGTTTTACTGAAGCTCACTGGTACGGACTGTGAAAAGATGGAGCGTTGTCTTTTTAGTGCTTATTCTTCAGCTTCTGTGACTAGAAGCAATAGTATCTTCTAGTTTAAATGCCTAAAAAACAAAAATTAAATTGTAGTGCTATAGAATAAGAAACATTGTAAAGTTGACTTTTTCAGGTGGAAGTATTTCTAAGTATGTCAAATACCTGAATGTTTGAATCATCTTGGACTTCTAAAATACTAACTCCGAAACCCATCCAGCAATGATGCAACTTATAATACCTTTAAAAATCATTTCTTAGGCATAAAAGCATTAGATATACCATGGATTAGACATGATACATCAATAGTATTTACTATTATTTATACTCATAGTATTTATTGCTTTTAGAAAATGGAAACTGAAAGATACGTTTTCACATCTTCCTATTCAAAATACAGTCTGTAGAACAGCAGTATTGGCATCACCCAGGAGCTTGTCAGAATTTTAAAAATACTGAGTACCACCCTAAACCTGCTGAAACAATTTATATTTTATCCAGAAGCCCAGGTGATTTATGTTTGAGAGGTATGACAGGTATGATTCTAGGAGACGGATGGACTTTCTTGACATTAACTTGGTGGATTTGGATTGTTGAACATTGCCTCACTAATCACGAGGCCACATTTTTGGTTTTTGAAAGCAAAAGTTGAAAATATATTTACACATTTATTATCTCTTGTGTCATATGGACCTTCCTTTTCCTGCCACAATTATGGGATTTGATAATGTTAAAAACTTTCTCCATTTCAGCCTTACCCCAACTTGTTCTTTCTCTTTTTCCTTTCCACTCCAAAGGCTTGGGTTTATCTTCCCTTGATCAGAAATCTGATGGTTCACTGTTGTCTAAAAATTTCTCATAATCTGTCTCCAGCCTCCTTTTTTATTGCCATCTTCTATTCAGTGTACCCCCAACTGAATACTAGTACTGAATAATTATTTATTTGTTTAACTTAAAATTTTTCAGATGTCTGCTCACATGGATGCTTCCAAATTGCTGGCTGTGCCTTGGATGCCTTTTACCTCCTCATCTCAGCCTTACCAGTGTGGACTTAGAAGATTATCTCAGTTATTATCCTCATTCTTTTATAACTTCTTTGACCACTTTAGCCCTTTGATATCCCTTTTTTTCTTAAATTGATTATACTTAGTTCACTACCTTAAGGTTTAATACTCATATCAGCTCTGCATTTTAGAGTAATGTTCTTTAAAGTCAGTGACCTTTTCTTAGACATCCTCAAAGATTCTAGCATCGCACATGTACTCTGAACATTCTTTGTTTACCTACTTGCCTTGCAGAGCTGCTGTTTTGTGTAAGAGGAGTGCTAGTGATGCTAACACAAGCTATACATGTGAAAGAGAAATTGTCCAGTGTCACTTTGTTCAGTGATATGCTTTCTCCAGAAATAATTATTTGTTTAACAAATGCTGCGTGATTTTTTGCCCTTAAAAGGAACTTGCATTTTTCTTTTATCTACTTTATTATTTACATAAGTCTAGAGTAATGAGGATGATTAGTAACCAGATTGGTTCATTGTCCTATTGGTCAACTTACTAAATTCCTGTGTTTTTCATGTATTATGAATGGGGTTATATTTTTCACTCAGCATGTCCAGCCATCAAGCTAAATTCAGCAGCAAGGCTTCTCATTGTAAAGAAGAGATTTCTGCTAGAGAATAGCAAGTTAGTGAGACCCTAATAAAGTCTGGCCCTCATAATCAGTCCACCTAGGATAGAGTGAGCCTGGGTAAGGAGGCTTTCTGGTCACCCAGATGCACTCTCTGGAGGACCTGATCAGTATATAGACACATTTTCCTGTCTTTAAACAAGTTAGTCAAATATATATTAGAAGAATATCTACCTGATGAAATCCATCCACCCCAAATAAAGTTTAGGATGTGGTATTCCAGAATCTCACCCTATAATAGATTCTCTTAAAGTCAGTTAAGTTTAACTCTGATATGTGAAATAAGCCAACTTTGAAATAAAATGAGAGTAAGTGGTGCATAACAAAGACAGTGCTAAATAAGAAGTGTAATGAGGTGCAAAATTATAACACGTGGACTGGTTCCCAAAACAAATACAGAAGTTTCTTTTTATAGATTTAGAGGATTTCTATAATAAGATAAACAAGAAGTTCATGGGTGGGGTCTGTATAAATAATATCCTACTGATAGGAAAAATGACAGTATAAACAGGATATAATAACAGTGCCTGCTGAATTCCCAGCATGTTATTTGTAGCTTCTTTTACAGTCACAGCTGCTCCCACCAAGGCTGGACTTTTACCTCTGTAAGAGGTCAGCCAAAATTCTAAATTCTCACCAACAATGGCAGGGTGATGAGCATAGCCTTTGCTTTAGTGACAAACACATGTACTCTGTATTAACTTCTGAGGTTAGAAGGCTGTTTAAGAATGCTTAAAACACAAATTTTTTATGATCTCTGGGAAAAATTCAGGCACACGGAATAAATGAGTAAATGAGCAGAGCTTGATGAGTGCTGATCAACCAAAGAAATATACTAATTAGAATTCATGTCACCTGAAAAAATAAATACACGGACGAAGAAGAGACATTTAGTGTCTCCGAATTTTAAGAAAGTTATCCAAATTTTGTCTCCTTGAACAGTAATAGTATACTGAAAAAACAACAGGATGCCAAGTTTGTAGTCTTTCTGCCGTAAATAGCCTTGTGACCCCAAGCCTTATTCTCCTCACTTGCAAGACAAAGGACTTTGCCCTCCCAGTAGCTTTCTTAGTCTACCTTGTGTGGCTACTGTAACAAATACTTAACTTTTTATATTAGAAATATATTCATGTGGTTCAAACTAAAGAATTAAATTGAGAAGGATATATGGTGCTAAATCTTTCTCCATTTTCTGTCCCTCAGCCACAGTCCCCCTTCCCAGGAGAGACTATTGTTAATAGTTTCTTCAGAGATATTTTATGCATTTATGTGCAAATAAATTCATCCATAGTACTTTTCTTCTTTTGTGTCAAATCTACACCTAATTTTTTTAACTTGGAAATTATCTCATATCAGTATGTGAAGAATATCACTGTTTTTAAAAAGTGTGTAATATACCATCTTCTAGATAACTATAATTTTCAACAAGTTGTTAACATTTGGCAATTCGGTTAACTTTAAAACTACTTTTTGCCTTTATTCCATATACAATAGGTACTAAATAATATTTGTTTAATAAAGTAAGATATATTTAGGTAAATGTTTAGACAAGCTTTCTATGTCTCACTTTGTTGCCCTCAGTAGAGTGCTGTGACATCACAGCTCGCAGAAACCACCAGCTCTTGGGCTTAGGTGATTCTCTTGCCCCAGCCTCTGGAGTAGCTGGGACTACAGATGCCTGCCACAACGCTGAGCTATTTTTTTGTTGCAGTTTGGCCTGGGGCGGGTTGGAACCCGCCACTCTTGGTATATGGGGCTGGCGCCCTATTCACTGAGCCACAGGTGCCACCCTTAAAATATACTCTTGTGGGAGTGGCATGTTTCTTTTTTTTTTTAAGCTTATATACACTGTCTTTGTGTAATCTATCTTTTAGGAATTTATCGTATAGAAGTATACTATAAATTATGGGTGGCGGCTGTGGCTCAGTGAGTAGGGTGCCGGCCCCATATACCGAGGGTGGCAGGTTCAAACCCAGCCCTAGCCAAACAGCAACAAAAAAATAGCCAGGCATTGTTGTGAGTGCCTGTTGTCCCAGCTACTCGGGAGGCTGAGGCAAGAGAATCTCCTAAGCCCAAGAGCTGGAGGTTACTGTGAGCTGTGACGCTACGGCACTCTACCGAGGATGACAAAGTAAGACTCTGTCTCTAAGGAAAAAAAAAAGATAAACATTTGCTTATGTCTAAAATGATGACTGTATAAGAATATTTATTGCAGCATATTATATGATATCAAAAGGCTGTAAATAACTTGAGTGTTCATCAGTAGAGGCTAGGTAGGTATGTTATGGAGTCCTTTTTGTTCATAAAAGACTCCAGTGGAATGAAAGAGGGAATGGATTTTAAAGTATGAATGGAGGATGACTTATTTTGTCCCTTGTGGATTTTGTGTTCCATGCTTAAGTTTTGTATTTAAAAATTTTTTTCAAGCACCAATTTTAAAAACATAATACCACTTTACATACTCAATAATAATGTGTCCTGGCCAGATTCAACTCAAGTGTCACCAGTTGGCTCTGTGTGCTCTTAGGATTTTGGTGTTTTTTTGTTTTTTTTTTTTTAGATGAATCTAATGAATAAATCTGATGAATCTGATGTTCATCTGTAAGAAAAAATGTGTAAGAATAACTAAGAGGGCCAAGTGCGGTGGCTTATGCTGTAATCCCAGCACTTTGGGAAGCCAAGGCAGGTGGATTGCCCGAGCTCAGAGGTTGGAGACCAGCCTGAGCTAAACTGAGACCCCGCCTCTAAAAATAGCCAGGCATTGTGGCGGGTGCCTGTAGTCCCAGCTACTTGGGAGGCTGAGGCAAGAGAATCACTTGAGCCCAAGAGTCTGAGATTGCTGTGAGCTATGATGCCATGGTACTCTACTAGGGGGCAACAAAGTGAGACTCTGTCTCAAAAAAAAAGAATAACTAAGAGATTCTTTAGAGAAATTGGGAGGAATTTGAAAAATTTTGCTTACCAAATATTAAAATGTATTATATTTACAATAAATAAAATGGTCATTTTGTCAGATGTATAGAACAAAGTTCATTGGTAGATCCTTGAATATAATAAGAAATTTAGCTTAAATAAAAGGTTTTCAAATCTATAAGGGAATATTTTTCCATTGACTATTTCAAAGTGAAAAAATTAAAAATTGCCTAAATGAAAAGAATAAAAAACATAACCATAAACAAAAATCAGTTTCTATATGAAATAAAGCACTAAATAAATATATTTTATTCTGTTTTTTGTTTGTTTTTTTTTGAGACAGAGTCTCACTATGTCACCCTCAGTGGAGTGCCATTTCGTCACAGCTCACAGCAACCTCAAACTCTTGGGCTTATGCGATTCTCTTGCCTCAGCCTCCTGAGTAACTGGGACTATAGGCGCCCGCCACAATGCCTGGCATTTTTTTGTTGTAGTTGTCGTTGTTTGGCAGACCTGGGCCAGGTTCAAACCCACCAGCCCCAATGTATGTGGCCGGGGCCCTAGCCACTGAGCTACAAGCGCCAAGCCTAAATAAATAACATTTTAAAAAATGAGGAGATGATTTTATGCTAGTGTTATAAGAAAATATTGAATAAATATTTTTATAACTTTGATGTAGGAAACGCTTTCCTAAGCCTAACAGATAAAGTTGTGTGGATTTAACTATATAAAAATTTTAAGCATATGTTCAATAAATGACATGGTAAAGGTATTTGCAGCATTATAGAGCAAAAGATTAATATATCAAAAGGGCTCTTGAATGAAATAATGCCATTCACAAAAACTTGGATGGAACTAGAGATCATTATCCTAAATGAAGTATCTCAGGAATGGAAAAACAAACACCACATGTTCTTGCTAATAAGTGGGAGATGTGATGGGTGCACTTGGGCACAAAAAGACAAAGACTTTGGATGTTTAGAAGAGGGGAGTGTGGGAGATGGGTTAGGAACTAAAACTTATCTATTGGGTACGGTGAACACTGTCCTGGTGATGGGCACACTGAAAGCTCTGACTTCATTATAGAGTATATTCATGGAACAAGAACTTTTTTACTCTCTTCATTATTTTGAAACTTTAAAAAAGAGCTGTTATAAGTTAATATGGAAACAACTAATAACCTTGTAGAAACATTTGCAAAGGACATCAGTGTATAACTTGCACATGTATAAGACAGAATATACAATACACCTTGGCTGCCCAAAGTGCTAGGATTACAGGTGTGAGCCACTGTCTGGCCCTTTTCTTTTTTAATACAAGCATTTTAAAACGGTAAATTTCCCTGTAAGTACTGTCTTATCCTCATCTTATAAATTTTGGTATCTTGCATTTTTGTTTTTAATCATCTCCAAGGTTTTTTCTGATTTCCCACAAAACAACTTCCTTAACCCATTGGTTAGGAGTCAATTGTTTAATATCCATATATGTTTATATTTCCCAATTATTTTCTGTTATTGATTTCTAATTTTCCTTACTGTGGTTGTAGACCATACTTCTTATGATTTCAGTCCTTTTAAAAGTCATTGAGTTGTTTCATGGCCTGGAGAATGTTCTGTCCTGGAGAATGTTCCATATACACTTAGGAAGTAGTGTGTATCCTGTTATTTTGGGGTAGAATGCGCTATAGATGTTTGTTAGGTCTAGTTTGTTTAATGTGCTTCAAGTCTTATGTTTCTGTATTGATCTTCTGTCTAGTTCTATCTATCATCAAAAATGAGGGTTTTGACATCTCTAACTATTATTGTTGAATTATCTGTTTCTTCAAGTCTGTCAGTTTTTACTTTATGTATTTTGGGGCTTTGTTGTTTGAAGCATATACTTTTTTTTAATATGTGTTCATTAATTTTCATTATAAAAATGTCCTTTTTTCTCTAGTAACAACTTTTATCTTATGTGCCCATAAACTTAGATTTGTAATTATTGTATGATACAGTTTTATTTTAAATAGAAAGGAAAGATGTTATAGACAAAAAGTGCATTTATGCTGTCTTTTGTGTTTACCTCTCTAGTTCCCTTTACCGTCACTCTTTATGTTTCACGTGTATTTGAGTTATTGCTTAATGCTCTTTCATCTCAGCCTTAAAGAACTAACTTTTGTTTTCCTTATAGGACTTGTCTCCTGGCAGCAGATTTTCTCTAGTGTTGTTCATCTGGCAATGTATTCATGTCTTCCCATGTTTTTTTTTTTTTTGTTTGTTTGTTTGTTTTTTTTTAATGAGAAATGAGCTGTTAATCTTACTGGGCATTCTTATATATAAACAGTCACGTTTCTTCTTTCATACTTTCCCTTTGCCTTTGGTTTTCAATCATTTTTAGGCATGGATTTCTTTTAGTTAACCCTATTTGAAGATCATTGAGCTTCTTAAATATGTACATTGATGTTACTCATCAAATTTGGGTAATTTTTTTGCCATTGCTTTTCCAAAATATTCTTCCTTCACTTTTTATCTCTTTGTTTTTTCTGGGATTCTCATGATGTGTATGTTGGTATGTTTAATGGTGTCCCACAGATTTTTGAATCTTTGTTACATTTCCTTCATTCTTTTTCCTGTTTTTCTTCATAATAGACTATCTCAATTGACCAGTCCTCGGAGTTTGTTAATTATTTCATATCTTCTGTTGAGCCCCTTAGTGAATTTTTCATTTCAGTTATTGTACTTTTCAATTACGGAATTTGTTTGTTCCTTCCTTAAATTTCTCCCTTTCTTTTTATTGATACTCTGTTCAGTCAGACATTTTTCTCAAACTTTAGTTCTTCAGACATGTTTCTTTTAGTTATTTTAATGTCTTTTAAATAGTTAATTTAAGTCTTTCTAGTAAGTGCAGTAACTGGGTTTCTTCAAGAGCATTTCTTATTGTTTCTTTTACTATGTATGGGCCATACTTTTTTGTTTCTTTGAATGTCTCCTAAGTTTTGTTTTTGAGAACTGGGTATTTTAAATAATACCTTGTAGAAACTCAAGAAATCAGATTTCTCCCTCCCTTGGAGCTATCATTGTTGTTGATGATGTTTGTTTAGTGAATTTCTTGATTTAATTTAGTAAAACTTAATCTTTGTGATATGTGGCTACTAAACTCTCTTCCTTGTTAGGTTAGTAGTCAACTAATTATTAGACAAAGATTTCCTTAAATCCTTAGAACCACTAAGTCTTCCAGCTTTTGCCAAGGGATTGTGTGTGTGTTGGGGCATACATTAAATGCTAAGGCCTTCTGCCTTAGCCTTCACTTTCTCTTTGTACTGGGTCTCAAGATCAACTAGAGGTAAGAGCATAGGGCCTTCATAGGTCTTTCCTATACATCTGTATAGCCCTCGGCATGTGTACGGCCCCATACAACCCTGTGTCCTTCTAGATTCCTAGGAATATTTCACCGCTTTTTGAAGACTCTCACAGACATCTCATTCCTCAGCTTGCCTTTTTAAAAATACTTTGGTCACTTTCTTATTTAACTGAACTATTGTCATCGCCTCAAGCAGCTACAGTGTTAAATGATTGCCATTGATGGTTTTCAACAAACTCCCTGCCATCTGTCTTTCCTCTTCTGAGTGAGGTCTGAGTCAGTCAAATAAAGGAAAGGCTTGCAAATGAGGGCTCCTAGGGAATTGTCTAACAGATCAAATAATTAGAGGTCTTTTAGAATGGTGTTTTGGGTAACTCCAAAGTTGTTCTCTCCAGAGGTTACTAGGCCACACCTGGTTTTCACTGTGATTGTAGTGAAGTTGGTTCTTTTGGTCTACTGTGATAGTAGTATGATGGTCGTGGGAGGAGGTCAAGTTAAAATGTCATATAGCTGTTCTTATCAAAGTTTTGCTTGAATAAATGCTTTTTGGATTATAGCAAGCCTTTGGTAGTTTCCAGAGTTCTGAAAACTTTTTTTTTTTTTTAAGAGGCAGAGTCTCACTTTGTCGCCCTTGGTAGAGTGCTGTGACATCACAACTCACAGCAACCTCCAACTCCTGGGCTTAGGGATTCTCTTGCCTCAACCTCCCGAGTAGCTGGAACTAAGCTACAACGCCCGGCTATTTTTTGCTGCAATTTGGCCAGGGCTGGGCTCGAACCCGCCACCCTTGGTATATGGGGCTGGTGCCCTACCCGGGGCCATAGGTGCTGCCCAGGTTCTGATAACTTTTTCATGGTGCTTTTTTGAAAGGTAAGCTTTTGCTGTTGTTGCTTCATGATGGGGTGGCTTTTCTTCACTTTGCCGTCTTCAACTGTGTTGTTCTAATTTCACAGATTTGAAGGAAAGTTGACGCTAAAAATATTTTCCAATACAATTATCCTCATAGTATAAAAATGGGAGACAAACAAGCATATAAACACTGGAATACAGCTCATAAGCCTGTAAAACTACTCTATGAAGAAATCTTGCTTACCAAGAGTTTAATGAGAAATAGGAAATTTAGTTAATGACTGGAAAGGGGAGGAGAGAGACCTTTTAGGGAGCATAGAAATAATCTATACCTTGATTTGAGCAATATTCACTTGCACGTATACATTTGTCAAAACATAACTAAAAAAAAAAGAGAACAGAAAACTGAACTAAACACTAAGTTTACTGTTTGTAAAATAGGCCCCAATTAAAAAGCAAAACAGAAATACAGAGTTTAGGAATGGAAAAACTGGGAAACTGGTAAATCTTGAATCCATTTACATTAAGAATGGTGAGTAAACAACTATGAGAATAAATCCAGGACAGAATGCAGATGTTAACTGCACATAACATTCAGAAGATGTAAAAGTATCTTCTAAATATCAGTAGTTGGGTGTACAGGCTGGGAATAAGATGGGTAAGTAGAGAGTTGTTAGTATGTGTCTGTTGTTACATTAAAAACTTACGTCGAACAAGTTAAGTATCCTGTAACGTATCTATTATTATCTGACTCAGTTTCTGTGGGTCAGGAATCCAGGGGCAGCTTAGACACAGGAGGTTTGGATTCAGGTTGTCCCACAAGGTTTCAGTCATCTAGAAGTTTAAATGGGGGACATTGTTCCCAGGTGGTTCACTTGCATGGCTGTTGGCAGACTGCCTCAGTTCTTTGCCACATGGACTGCTTGATGCTTGAGTAGTCTCACATCATGGCAGCTCCCATCCCTCTCAACTAACTATCTCAGAAAAAGAAAGAAATGGGGGCAGGGGAGGCAGAAGCTGTAATGCCCCTTCATGCTTTAGCCTGAGAAGACAACACACATTTATTGTTGGTTGCACAGACCAACCCTGAGGCAGTGGTGGAAGAGATTATATAAAGGTAGGAGAACCAAGAAGGATCATTAGGGGCCGTCTTTGAGGCTGCTGATTTCTTTACCTCCCTTAGTCAGGAACCATTAATAGTGCCCACAAGTTTGTGTTTTCTTGTGCTCACAAGTTTTAAAACAATATATTCTAGGGTGACACCTGTGGATAAGTGAGTAGGGCGCTGGCCCCATATACCCAAGGTGGCGGGTTCAAACCCGGCCCAGGCTGAACTGCAACAAAAAAACAGCTGGGCGTTGTGGCAGACACCTGTAGTCCCAGCTACTCAGGAGACTGAGGCAAGAGAATTGCCTAAGCCCAAGAGCTGGAGGTTGCTGTGAACTGTGACGCCGCAGCCCTCTACCAAGGGAGATAAAGTAAGACTCTGTCTCTACCCCACTCCCACCCCTCAAAAAAATATATATATATATTCTAATTACATAATGTCTTCCATGTAGTCCTTTTTCCTTGCTTTAATAAACTCTTGGGGAAACCTCATTTCTCTATAGAAGAAACTACACTAGGGCCAGGTGTGGTGGCTCACACCTGTAATCCTAGCACTCTGGGAGGCTGAAGTGGGTGGCTTGAGCTCACAAGTTCGAGTCCAACCTGAGCAAAAAGCATGACCCTATCTCTACTAAAAACAGAAAAACTGAGGCAAGAAGATCACTTGAGCCCAAGAGTTGTAGGTTGCTGTGAGCTATGACATCACAGCATTCTACCCAGGGCAGCAGCTTGAGGTTCTGTCTCAAAAATAAAAGAAGAAACTATACTAAATTCAGTAGATCTTTCATTTTCATTCTAATTTTTTATTTTAAACAGTTTCTTTCTGTTGTCCAGGTGCCCAGGCTAGGGCAGTGGTGTCGTCATAATATTACAACCTCAAACTCCTGAAACTCTAGCCTGAAATGATCCTCTTACGTCAGCCCTCCAAGTAGCTGGAACCACAAACATGCTCCACCTTGCCCAGCTAATTTTTAAAATTTTTGTAGAGAGGACTCCCATAGCCCAGGTTCGAACCCAACAAAAAAATAAAAATAAAAATTCTTATAAAATTTTTTGTGGAGACAGGGTCTTTCTGTTGCTTATGCTGGTCTTGAACTCCTAGACTTAAATAATCCTTGTGCCTTTGATACCAGAATTTTGTCTTCAGTAGGTTCTTGTTTGGTGATTCAAAGAATGAATCCACGGCCCACAGAACAGTGGTAAGACAGGATTTATTTTACAGAAAAGAATACAAAAACCCCAAATCTCCTGTCAGAGAGAAAAAAACCCAAGTCAGGAAAAAAGCTCTGTCTCTGGGTTATTTCTTCAGGGGTGTGTGTGTGTGTGTGTGTGTGTGTGTGTGTAGTTGCGTGGGTCCTGTGTAGTCAGTTACATTTGGCCAGGACTGGTAAAAAAAGAATGGATACAATCCCTTTGGTTGCCAGGCCTAGGAAATGGGGGTTCCCTGTCCAGTTGCAAGTGCAAAGGAAGGGAGACACTAAAGCTTTGGTTTCTGGCCCCTCCGGCTACTGGATCCTCCTGTGAGACACACACACACCCTACCCCACCCCTGCCAGCCCGCTGGTTCCTCTGCAGGCTGCTGCGTTAACACTGGTAGGACCGAGGGAAGCAGCAGTTTTGCCCCTCAGATCCACCAAGCTGGCTGGGGCGTGGCCTCCACCCCCCAATCACCTTGACCTTCCAAGTGCTAGGATTATAGATGTGAGCCAGGAGCCCAGCCTAGCTTTTTTATTAAAAAAATTTCTTGTATTAAAATCAAACTACATTTAATGTTTTTACATTTTAAAGTTCTGTCTGTAGAAGGGAATGCTCATGCTCTGTTGGTGGGACTGCAAATTAATACAGCCTTTATGGAAGGAAGTACTGAGAATCCTCAAAAAACTACAAGCAGACCTTCCATTTGATCCTTCAATCCCCATTACTAACTATCTGCCCAAAAGAAAAAAAGTAATTTTAGGCCCGGGGGCAGTGGCTCACGCCTGTAATCCCAACACTCTTGGAGGCCAAGTCAGGTGGATTGTCTGAGCTTGCAGGTTCGAGACCAGCCTGAGCTAGAGCAAGACCCTATCTCTAAAAATAGCTAGGCATTGTGGCAGGTGCCTATAGTCCCAACTGCTTGGGGGGATGAGGTAAGAGAATCACTTGAGCCCAAGAGTTAAAGGTTGCTGTGAGCTATGATGCCATGCCACTCTACCAAGGGTGACAAAGTGTCAAAGAAAGACACTTTTCGTTCTGTGTTAAAAGAAAGAAAAAGAAAAATTGTAATTTTATGATAAGGACATTTGCACTCAAATATCTGGAAACAACCCAAATGCCCTTCAACTCATGAATGGATTCATAAACTCTGGTATGTGTATACCTTGGAATACTGTTCAGCCATAAAAATGGAGATTTTGTATCTCTTGTAACAACCTGGATGGATTTAGAGAACAATCTCCTAAGACAAGTATCACATGAAAGGAAGAACAAGCATCACATGTACTTAATACTATATTGAAACTAATAGATTAACAACTCCTGCTCACTTGGGAGAAAAACTCAGTTACATTCAAGAAGTGGGGAGGAGAAGAGAAGGTTGGCAAGTTCTCATCCAAAGGGGAACAGTGCGCGGGTAAGTGGCGCACTGCCTGGATGAAGGAGATGACAACTCGCCCTTTACCTTCACCAGTGCAAACAAGGTAACGTAATCCTGTGTGCCGTCATGTTAATCTGAAATAAATAAAAATAAATTTTTAAAAAATAGATATTTGCCTTCTAAAAAATAAATGTCTGTAATATCCTATTCTACTAATTCTGCTTATCCTACGTGTATGTGTGCTTGGAATGATCTTGGAATAAGTAGTTATTCCTAACTTGGAATTTTGAGTGTTTATTAGCTTTCCTCTTAATTTTTCCTCTTTCCTCTATGTTGCTTAGAATGTTTTTATAATGAACATGTATTATATTTACAAAAATTTAGATTTCTAAAAACAGCTTCATAATATTCAATAATAGTGAGAATGTAAGGAAATATTCTCATCACTATTGGTTAGGTTATAAAATTGTGTACAACCTTCATTAGGGGACAATTTAGTGATATCTTTCAGAAACAAATGCCGCTCATATACTGTGAATCAAGAAATTCATTCCTGTGAATCAGCTTTAAAGGGGTATTTATATGCATACAGATACACACAGAATATTATGGCATTAAACTGAAATATCCAATAATGAATTATGGTATAGGATACCTTTGAAGCCATTAGGATGAGAAAGACGATTTGCTACATGAAAAATTCTATGACCAAAAAATGTTACTTATCATAGGTAGAAAAACTCCAAATGTATGTTTTTAAAAACTAAACTAGCTGTATATATATATGCATATGTTTATTATTAAATACCTAGAAAAATTTTATATGGATTCTTAACTAATAAATGATACTTCTAGGATAGGGAAAAGGGAAGATGTTGGAATGGAGGAAGGACTTTTTTTCTATCTCCATGTTTGTAAATTACTTGAATTTTTATAGAGAATGCATGCATTCATTTCATTTTTAAAATTTTTTAAAACTAGTTGTACTGTGGAAGGTGACTTGTAGAGATGATAGCAGTTCTTAAGTAGAAATGATCTAATGTTATTAAAAAAAAAAAAAAAAGAAAAAAAAAAAAGTCTTTTGTCCTTTGTGGATCTTGGCCGGCTTTTTCTTTTATCAGAGTTACTGCACTTGCCCCAGCAGTGGAGGCTGAGTTTGCAAACTGCTGGAATGATGATTAAAGAGAACATGAAGAGATTTTTAGGAAGAGAAAGTCTTTGGATTTAATAAACATGTGAGGGTTGTGGGGAAAAGCAGAATGAAAGGTAAATTGAAATGGAGTATATAGTAAGAAGAACAGACTTAATGGGTGAAGACCGTGAATTAAGTTGACTGTTGAGGACCTATGGAAATTCTCATTGATGATTATTTTTAGCAGATGGTTTGAAAGAACCGTCTGGTACTAGAAGTCTTTGGCACTGAGATAAGCCAAGGAACGCAGAGGGCCACTAACCTGTTAGGAGCTAGCAAAGCAGCCCCTGTAGCCAGCTGAAAAGACGTGTTGTTGGAGGTGTAGCCCACATTCCAAGGATGAAGGTGAGGTTAGAGGGCAGCAGCAGCAGGCTCCAGGAAGGGAAAGGAAAATGAAACGTTTAAATTTGTGGTACCAGAGACTTCATGACAGGAATATATTATGGCAGAGAGCCCTCTAGTGGACGGGAGCGGGGCATTTGAGGAACTGGAAGGAGCCTGGTACGAGCTGAAGCTCAGAAAACGTGAAGAAGGCTAAGGAAGGCGTTTTCTTCCTTTGAATACAATGTGGTTACTTCCTTACTGGGAAGAAAGTAATCAGGGCATGAAAGCTCTCAGCTTATGAAGTTTATATGAATCTTTCTTTTCTTCTGCCCTGTTGAGAACTTCAGAGTTGTGAACAAGGATTTTCTTCTGCAGTTGGGTAGGTGAGGGGAGTTAGGGAAATTTTCTCCTGAGGAAAAGTATCAAAGCTGACCAAGAAGAGAAGCTTCAGGTGCTTTTGATAACCATGTTCAGCTGAGGTTCCCAACCAGCCCCCGCAAGGAAGAGTTGAAGGAGCCTTCACCTGTCAACAAGCTGCTAGGAAAACTCATTGTGAAATGTGTCGTTTTGTGTATTCATGTTTTTTACAATGCCTGTTCTAGGAAGACTACTATTTTGCTACTTTGTTTTCTGCATTTGTTATATGAAAAATGAGATTAAATTTATAGGGAAGAAGTTCTTTATTTCTTCACAGAAAATACAAGTCAGGAGAATATTCTATATCACCTTCCTCTTCCTTTGCATTATTAATTTAATAATTGCACAGAGAAAATGGTGAAACAGCATATGTATAAGCAGTCGGTATTGCTTATTTCAGATAGTAGAACTGATCAGCGAAAGGAGAAATAAACTTCTTTTCACAACTCTTTAATTGAGTTACAATAGCTATAAAACAATAAAGTATGCATTTAGGGGGAAAAGCCAAAAATTAAATTAATGCATACTATAGAAATGTTAAGAAAATAATACAGACGTAGGAATGTTGGAAGAGTCTACCACTCTAAATTTATATTTTCTATCTTTGGTTATATATGAACTTTTTACTATATAAAACAATGTAGATTAAATATGTAGTCATTAAAACATACTTTTTTTCATTTATATCATGAGCATCTTTCCATGTTAGTACATATATCCATTATTTTTTTCATTACTTTATATTTTTTAAACTACATAGAATTTAAAAAACTTTTGACGGGAAACTTTTTAAAATTTAAGTGTATACACAGAAAAATGTTCTGCTTAATGACTTTTAAGAAGTGAAAACACCGTCCAGATTAAGATAAGAGCAGTGCTGGTTACCACATAAACCTTCTTAATTTCCTCCTGGTAACTAACCTTTTCCCTCATACATGGGTAATCACTATTCTTATTTCCATTGTATAGATTAATTGTATCTGGTTTTCTTAACTTTGTACCAATTGAATCATACAGTTGTGTACAGCTTTTTCCAACCAACGTTATTTCTGTGAGATTTATCCTCGTGATTGCTGAAAGCAGTAATTAATCCTTTTTCTATTTGGTATAGTAGTCTGTAGTAGAATGTGTAGATATCTTAATTTATGTATTATGTTGATGGTCACTTAGTTTTAAATTGGGCGTTATGGATAATGCTCATACGAGCCTTTTTTTACATGTCTTTTGAACATGTTTCTATTGAGTATGTACACATTTCTGTGGGTTATATGCCGCATAAAGAAGTCACTATTTGTAGGATGTACTTGTGCTGAGTTCCAGTAGATGTTTCCCATCTGTTGCCGCTTCACCCTTCCATCAGCCCTAGGGGATGGAGTTCTGTACCCTCCGTGTCCTCACCTACACTGATATTGCAAGCACTTTTTATGTGTTTGCTTGGTTTTAGGTTTTTTTTGTTGTTGGTGGTGGTGGTTTTTTGGATGGCTATTTAGAGATAGTATTTTAAAAGTTTGCCAGTATTTTGCTATGGAAATGTAGTATAATTTAGTGTATGTTTGCTAGATGGCTTTGCCTTGCCCTCCCACTAATGCTAGAACCTAAACAGATGTGATGTCTAGTGGGCTCAGGGTTCTTTCTATATATAATCTGACTATAGCATAAGGAAATTTAATATTGAAGCAAACTAAGAGAACTAGTATCTCTTCTTTTCTTGACAGATTTTCCTCAAGTTTCCTGTTTTTTGAGTAATATCATGCCAGTATAAACAATCCGTGTAAAATAGTTTTTATTTTGTTGACGTGATTTCATAGTGGTAAATGCTTGTTTTCTTCACTTCAAAAAGAGGCATTAAAAATTCCTAAAATGTCTGAAACTAGACTTTTGGTGAAAGTATTGCTAAACACAGCTGATTTAATTATCCACGATGCAAATTTGCATTCTCTTAAAACAAGCATACAGTGGTAGCTGCTAGCACTCGCATCACATAGATCTTCAATCTATTGGAAAACTGCTGTGCAAATTACTTGGGAATGTAATCACTTAGGTTTTAGAAAACTGAATTTCACCTTTTGAAATTGAAAGATGTTTCCAATTTGAGGACCTTGCTTCACAGTCTTCCTTTTAACACTCTCCTTCCTCATTTTCTCAGATTTTCTTTTAACATAGATTTTTAATTGACTTAAATGTGATTGCAGGACCTCCTGCTTTTTTGTGTTAAGGGACGTGATTACTTCATGATAGCCATTCTTCCTTGTCCAGCATTACAGCTGTAGACAGGTCTTGGCACAGGTGTTACTCAGAATACCCAGGTCCCATAAATAATTCCTTGAGAGGTTTCAGATAATTGATAATCCTCTATAATGGCTGACTGGTCTTTTGGAAAGTGCCTTGTGGACTTACAGGACAGTTTGTCTTTCCTGTTCTTTTTTGCTTTTGCCAATTGTATAATGAATTCTTCATTTTTTGGAGTAGGTACAATGAACCGGGTGAGCATGTGATTCTCGTACTAGTTAAGTTTTACACATAATCCTTTACCTTCAGATGTGGAGATCCTTCATGTTTCTAAGTAATTGCTGTTAAGTGATGGTGATAGCAGAAAGCTACTGCTTTATATTCTATTCCGTTTTTTCAAAAGTATATGTGTTGGAAAAATGTCTTTAGCTGTTGAGATTTCTTAAGAGGTCATATTGCAGCTAAACTCTAAAGTCTGACAATTCTTACTCTGTAGTAATGGTGTATAACAAGTCTAAAAATGCCTGAATGAATTAATAAATAACGATATTGAAGGTAATATTTTCAATGACCTTTCTATTCTAGCACCTTATTATAAAAAAATTTGCTGACTTGATTTTTTTTTTTTTCTCATTTTTTGTCAAGTATTCTAATTCTAAACCAAGAGTGGTGTGGAGGGCAGTGGTAGTTGAAGGAGCATGAATAAATCAGTTCTGACAAATAACTATAACTTAACTATCTTCATTTATCTCATATTCATGGACCTGGTTTGGAGATTAATTTTGGAGGCCTCTGTCAAATCTTGATTAATAAAATTCTTTGACCTCTAATAAATTCTGAGTGTATCCTAGTCCGCATAGTCAGCCTTTACAAGAAAGCCCAATGTTATGAGTTTGTTCAAGTTGCAGCTTCCTTAGTGACACAAAGAATAAAGTACCCAGTAACCTAACAACAGAACTCTGGTTAACTGCCAACTGTTTCTCTTTCTCATAGGTATCAGTCAGAGCCGGATCTCTCATTGGCTATTGCAACAGGGATCAGACCTGAGTGAACAGAAGAAAAGAGCATTTTACCGATGGTATCAACTTGAGAAGACAAACCCTGGTAAGTATCATTTCCTTTTATCTATTGCATCTGAAGCAAGACAAATGTAATTAATTACTTTATTGAATCCATGTGCTAAATTGTTCAATAAGGTACTTTTATGTTGTGCCTTGATGCAATAAAAACCACTCTTAAAGTCCTAAACCTTGATTGTAATAATTTTTCATTATTGCTTTATCATGTTCACTCTAAGGAACTTCTTTGCTTGCAGGTTATATTTTTCTAGACATAGTTTGACATAAAGCTTATGAATGTCAGCGGCTGATTTTCTTTTCTTCAGCTACATATAGTTACATATGTAACTTTCTTTTTTTGCAAATCTTCCTTTCATTAGTAACACAAATTTACTATTTTTATTTAGTTCATGTTGTACCATACCCAGTGATCTCTGCTAATGATTTTCTTTTTCTTGTTCTAATGACTTACTAAATTTTTGGACTTCAGGATACAGCTGCCCTGATGACCCCAGGAGCAGCAGTAGATTAGAAAGCAAAGTAAAATTTTAAGGCAAAAGAA
Organism: Loris lydekkerianus; assembly: GCA_963574355.1. Taxonomy (NCBI): domain Eukaryota; kingdom Metazoa; phylum Chordata; class Mammalia; order Primates; family Lorisidae; genus Loris; species Loris lydekkerianus. Next base: position 33,255 of record CAUYPK010052907.1, on the reverse strand, counting down.
GATCACAGACACCTTTGTGTCTAGGATTATCAAGAATAGGCAAGATTTATTGCAGGATAACTTCACCAAGTGATGTAGAAAGTAAAACCTCAAGTTGTGGGATGTACTGCCTCATTCTAGTGGCAGTGGCCTGCTTCTAGGTGTAAGCTTGTGAGGGAGCTATTTTTGGTTATGCTGCAACATTAAAGCCTTTGCATAAAGACTAAATCAGTTATTTTCCCCAGTGGAAATAATGTGTAATAACAGCATTGACTCTGAGGTGGAAATAGAGTATAATAGAAATATATTTTTTATGTGTGTCTGTGATAAGATTTATTTTTCAAAAATCACATTCTCAATCCAAAGTTCCAAGCAGGATGAAACAGAATAGACTGTATCAACCTCTTTGCAAAAAAATTCTTTTAATCTATTCTGACTCCCAGTTTCTATTTTGAAGGGTTTCATATGTACAGAAAATGCAAAAGTCTAGTACAGTAAATACCTTTTTATCCTTTTCTTAGATACAATAATTGTTAATATTTTGCTACATTTGTATTATCTCTATAAAATAAATAAATGAATTTAAGATTTGCACGTATGTGTGCATTCAACATTCATCTCTTAAGAGTAAGGATAATTTACATAACCACAGTCTCCATTGTCAAAACTAAGAAAATTAATAATTTCATACTATCATCTGTAGTAATATTAAATCCATAGTTACATTTCTCTAGTCATTGCAAGAATATCTTTGGTAGCTTTTTTTTTTAAAAAAGTAGTATCTTTTAATTTGGCAAATTGGAAAGTCTCTTTACACGCTTAAATCTAACACAAACTTTTTAAACCACGTAATCTTACAAAAATCCACATTATGAATTTTTCTATTTATTGGTATTAAATAACTTTTTAAAAATCCTCTCTATTTTCTGTAGACTGGAAGTTAGGATTAAAGGCTTTATTAGATTCAGTTTGATTATTTTTGGCAAGAATACTTGCCAACAACCTATGAAGTATTCTATAGGTTGTTTAAGGGGGCATGTAGTAATGACAGCAGTTTACTCTGAAATGCTTCAAAAAATGAAATGGATCAAATATACAGGGAAATGGATGGGTATGTGATAAAGTCAGGATAACTAAATATTTTGTGGTCTGAGTATGATTTTCATTTATAAAGTTTTTCAGATGTTTTTATATGTTTGGACATTTTCATAACAACACAGGTAAGGGGAGAACTTCGTAGGGATGTTTACCTTGTGGTGCCGCCTGTCAGGAGGCCTGTGAGGTCAGGCTGTCGACTATCCATGTGCTAAGCTTGACCATTTTGTTAAGGCAGTGACCTTCAGATCTTTTCTTTGCAGTTTGTAGATAATCTCTAGTGCAGTGGTTTGCCAGCTGATGCACATCTTAACTGTGCAGCAGCCTTCCACCAGTGGTCTTAGCATCGCGGATGATCCTCGTCTGACTTGATGATCCCAAGTGAATTGCAGAACAGGATAATCTGATCCATTATTCTTCCAGTACTTGTTAGTTTTTCCAACACTTGCTAGTTTTGCTACAAAGAAGAAACTTTTGTTTTCAAATATTTTCTAGAGATAGCTAGATACAGAAGCAAACCTCTTAAAATAATGACTTTCTGCTGGGCAAAGTGGCTTATGACTGTAATCCCAGCAACTCTGGAAGCTACAGTGGGAAGATTGCTTAAGGCCTTAATAGCTTTCAGGATTTTGTTAGAAATGAAGAACCTAGATCATATGGTCAAGACCTGCTGCTTTTGAGAGACAGGTAGAAAATAAGATGTCGGTGATTTTTTATTAATAGAAAAATGTAGTAATTCACAATTTTTTTTTCTTGGTCCTGGACAGCTCATTAAAGGAAATATAAATAGTATCATCCTCTTAAATATAGTCTGAGGAAAAAATGCAAAATCAAGGACTATCACAAAATTTAAAACTCCTTTTTCTCTTCTGTAAATTTTTTTTTTTTTTTTGAGACAGAGTCTGTCTATGTCACCCTCAGTAGAGTGCTGTGGCATCACAGCTCACAGCAACCTCCAACTCTTGGGTTTAAGCAATTCTCTTACCTCAGCCTCCCAAGTAGCTGGGACTACAGGCACGTACCACAATGCTCAACTATTTTTGTTGTTGTTGCAGTTGTTGTTTTAGCTGGCCCAGGCCAGGTTCAAAATCACCACCCTTGGTGCGTGTGACTGGTGCCATAATCACTGTGCTATATGGGTGCGGAGCCTTTCTTCTGTGAATTTAAGCATTTAGAAAACACACACAAAAATGTTTATTTAGGGGGGAGGAAAAAAAAAGTTTGTATATTCTAGGCCTCTATTCTTGGGCCTCTGAGCATTTCTCCTTGTATACCTTGAGGGAAGTTCTTTTTTTCAACCTCTTCACTTCAGACCTATTTGGATATGGTTTTGGTGATTTTTTTTTTTTTTTTTTTTTTTTTAATTAAATCATAGCTGTGTACATTAATGCAATCATGGAGTGCAATGTGCTGGGTTGTTTTTTTTTGTTTGTTTTTTGCAATTTTTGGCTGGGGCTGGGTTTGAACCCACCACCTCTGGCATATGGGGCCAGAGCCCTACCCCGTTGAGCCACAGGTGCCGTGCCAATGTGCTGGTTTTATATATCATTTGAAATATTTTCATCAAACTGGTTAACATAGCCCTTACCTCATTTTCTTAGTTATCGTGTTCAGATATTTATATTCTACACTTAGTAAATTTAACATGTACCCTGATTTTTTTTTTTTTAATTTCTCTTTAGACTCAGCAAGAATAATAATAGAATAGATATTTAGGTTATTTTTACTGATAATTCGGTAGATAAAGATACAGTGTAGTTCTCTGAGATGCAGATCCAGCATCAGAATTTCCCAGCATAACCCAAAACCTGCCAATGCATATAAATAGAATAGGGTTGATGGAAACTAATCAAATACATTTTACCTTGTTTCTTATGAAAACATTTACAAGAAAATGCCTATTTTTCAAAAGGTGAGGGTTATATTCAGTGTAGTTGACAGCAAGAGCCCCTTTATTTAATCAAATTAAGCACAGCAGTCTTTTCCCTTGTCTAATTTAAACATTACTGTAGCAGACAGGGTGTTCTGGGTTCCTCTTGGCTCATGGCACTGATTCTGCATACTTTTAAATTAAACAATTAAATGAAGCTTGCCAAGAGGCTCATGCAGCAAGCACATGAAGTAAATTTGTAGGTTCACAAGAAATGCCCACACCTTCACTTACAGAGTGTTACAGCTCCAGAGAAGCATGCCTGTGAAATGGGAGAGGATGAGAAATTACTTTTGGAGAAGCTAGTTTCTATGGATTGCATAGTAATTATGTGCTGTAGTCATTCTTTTATTCGCTGATTGGTAAAGACTCACCCAGATCTAACTGTGATAGGCAAGAATGTTATATAATACAAAGAGAACAGTCACTCAAATTTTTAAATAAATCTATTAGCAAATTATGAAAAGTTTGTTTCTCATGTGAGAAGTTGGAAGTGTTTATTTTTAATAGGAGCTCAGATACAATGTGGGGGGAAAATGTTTCCCTGAAGAAATAGGGAACATACTTTTCCAGTAAGGACTTTTAGCCAACCAGAACTTCTGTATTTTCCTTCAGTGGAGTTTAAAGCCTTACATACTCTGTCCTACATTCTACTAACTTTGTATTTTTCAGTTAGAGTCAATAATTCTAAACTCATTCTTGTATTATTCATTTCTCTTCATCAATTTCAACCAAAGCAAGATGAACTTAGGTTTCTAGAACTATCTGTATTTATTAGTGCTGCTTGGGCTACTTTTAACTATTGCTACATTGAAAAAGAAAAAGGAGCAAGAAAAAAATCTCATGTAATGTGATAATATTATGTTTTAAATCAAATATATTTACACTGTTTTGACAAAGAGCGACAAATGTGAATATGATATTCTTGGAGTATGGTGTGAATATGCTTTTTAAGAAATTTAAAATGAAGAGACAATTTTTAAAATATTTTAAACTGTCCTGATTTCTTTTAAAGTAACCAGACCACTACTTGCTTCTCTCCCCCCCACTCTGTTATCTTTTCCTTCCAGACAAATTTTATTTCATGTAAATTTCCTTCAGCTCTCAAGATAATATAAACAATACCGAATATTATAACGAAGCATAATACTAACAATGAACTCCAATACCAAGAAAGAACCATTCTTATTAGCCGGCTCGTGATTCTCTGTGTTCTCTGTTCTGTCTGTGCACATTTATTTATCGTGCCGCTAACCTAAGGGAGCCTGCCACAGTGCTAGATGGGGCTCACGACTTGGAATTCATTGACTTATTTCCCACCCTCCACTCTGAAATTCTCTCTTCCTTTACCAGAGCAAGGCCTTGGATCAGATGAACTGTTCCCTTACCCAGTCTACTTCTTGTTTTGTTTTTGTTTTTTGGTAGGAACAAGAGTCTCACTCTATTGTCCAGGCTGGTCTTGAACTCCTGGCCTCCAATGATCCTCCTGCCTTGACCTCCCACAGTGTTGGGGTTACAGACGTGAGCCACCCATGCCCAGCGTCTGCAGTCTATTTCTACCTCTGTCTTCACCATCCATGATAGCAGCTTGACTCTGTTTTGGACCTTTTCACCCTGGCTGTGGAACAAAACTCATACAATCTTAATTAGTTAGATTCCAGAGCTCTTATGCTATAATCCCTGGTTGCTTTGAGAAAAGCACTAAAATTAAGAAATTGAAACCCCTCCAACTCCCTAATTCTTGCTTATGTCTAAACTTTATTGGCTTTGAATTAGGTCCAGGGTGAATTCCCAGGTTATTTTGGTAGAATGGAACCCTTTTTCTTGAACTGTTTGAAGAAGGGATTCAGTTTAGAGTTTCATAATGGACAGGCCAGGAATGTTTTTAAGCCAAGGGTGAGCAAACTCTCCCTGCAAAGGGACAAATTGTAAATCTTTTACGTTTTGCAGTCTGTGTGATCAGTGTCACAGCTACTCTGCTGTTATAGTGCAACACAGCTGTGTACAATATATGATCATGTTTTGGCAAAACTTTATTTACAAAAATAGTCGGCAGGCCATAGTTTGCCAGATCTGTTTTAAGCCATGAATTTCTGAAGTAGTTAGTCTATGATGAAACATTTGCTTGAGAAAAAAAGTTAAATATTTATTACTTTATATTACACACTATAGGAAATTACATATGTGTTAAGGGCTGAAACATAAAATGAAAACTATAAAACTATTCTGAATGATATTCAGACCCACTGGCCATAATAGAAAAGATTGGCAGATTTGACTGCATTAAAAATGAAGGTCACAAAGCATACCATAAAAGACAGACAACAAACTGGGAAAAAAAAGTTGCAATCTATGAAACTAGCATTTGATGGGATTTCACCGTAAGCCTGAATTCACCATAAGTTGACTGATTCACCATAAGATGAATAATTGAAAAGAAAAAGAGATAAAAGATATGAATTTACAAAAAAAGATATTTAACGATCAATAAACAGGAAAAGATGCTCATTCTTATCATTTTTGATCTTGTTTTTTTGTTTTGTTTTGTTTTTCTTTTCTTTTTTTTTTTTAAGAGACAGGGTCAGGGTCTGTCTCCCAGGCTAGCGTGCAGTGGCTGTTCTTAGCGGGAGTGCAGGCATATACCACCACCTCTAATTTTTTAATTTTTATAGAGACGATATATGTTGCTCAAGCTGATCTTGAATTCCTGGCCTCAAGTAACCCTCGTTCATTCTTCTAGTGAAATTTCTATATTAAAGGGAAAATTTCTGCTGCCAAATTTGTACATTTGAATAATAATAGTGTCAACGTTGGGGGATTTGGGTAAATAACTGGAGGTGATTGTGATAATTTGTATTAGTTATCTCTTCTTGCACAACAAATTTAGCAACTTAACAAACATTATTATCTCATAGTTTCTGTAGCTTAATAATCCAGAAGTGGCTTGGCTAGAAGGTTCTGGTTCAGAGTTTTCATGAAGTTGTCGTCCCGCTGTCAGACAGGGCTACAGTTACTGGAACTGGATGGCCCACTTGAAGGTTCACCCATTTGGGTCTTGGCAGGCCTTCATTTCTCAGTGCTTGTTGGCCACAGACACCCGTTCCTTACAGCATGGGCTTTGCTGTGTGCTGCCTGAGTGTCCTCACACATGACAGGTAGTTTTCCCTCCCTTGAGCAAGTGATCCGAGAGAGAGAGAGAGAGAGAGAGAGAGAGAGAGAGAGAGAGAGAGAGAGACAGACAGAGACAGACCGACCAAGATGCCACATTGTCTTCTGTAATATAATCTAATCCTAGAAGTGACATATCCTCACTATAACATGTTACTGGTCACATAGACTAATCACAGTACAGTGTGGAAAGGACCATACCGAGGTGTGGATACCAGGAGGCAGGGATCCCAAGGGACCTTGGAGGCTGGCTGATGTGTAACTGTATGGAACTGGTCCAGGGCTGGGTTTTACAGGCTGGGTGTCTGCTGTGGCTGGAGTGTGCAAAATGGCTCTTCCTCCGAGATGTCTGGCACCTGGTTAGAGTTGGCAAGAGCACCTGGGGACAGGCTGGGCATCTTTCACTCCAGGTGGCCTTTCCACGTGGCTACTTCAGGCTTGCTACCACATAATGGTCTCAGGTTAGTCAGATTCATACAACAACTGGCTTCCCTAGAAGACCTAGGCAAAAGCTGCAAAGCTTCTTAGGATCCAGCCTCAAACTTTTTTCATGTTCTTTCAAGGGCATGATTACCAAGAAGTATGATTTATTGTGAAGGGCATCTTTGGGATATGTCCCAGGAAGTCATGATTGTGAGAGATGGCACTGGCTTATTCTAAAGTGGTATCAGTGCAGGGAATAAAAATTGGTCTGATACTAGAAAAATTTTGAGGATAAAATGAACAGAATTTGTTGATGGATTAGATATGTAGTCTGTGGGAGAAATAAAGCAATTACTAGATTTTTCAGCTGAGCAGTTTGAAGAATGAGAATCTATTTACTGAGATGAGAAAGACTGCAGGCTAGTGGTGCCTGTGGCTCAACAGAAGGCCGCTGGCCCCATATGCCGGAGGTAGCGGGTTCAAACCCAGCCCCGGCCAAAAACTGCAAAAAAACAAACAAGAAAGACTGCAGGCCAGTAGGGTTGGACAGGAAGACCAGAATTAGTTAAGCCATTGGGTATCTGTGCAAGCGAATATATAAAGAAATGTGGCTATTCAGAAGGGGATCTACAATAAATCTGTAGATGTTGTAATAGCAATACTATCTATGGTATTGCTTGCATGTTATGGTAAAGAGAATATGATTCCTGTTAGGAAGAAAGACATTTATTAATGTTCATTAATAAATAATGATATTTTTTAATGTGTGCATAAACCCCTGTCCTTCTAGGGGAATCTTAAGAGTTTGGATTAAGGTGGCGCCAGCCCCATATACCAAGGGTGGTGGGTTCAAACCAGGCCCCGGCCAAACTGCAACAAAAAATAGCTGGGCATTGTGGCAGGCCCCTGTGGTCCCAGCTACTTGAGAGGCTGAGGCAAGAGAATCACCTAAACCCAAGAACTGAAGGTTGCTGTGAGCTGTGTTGCCATGATACTCTACCCAGGGCAACAAAGTGAGACTCTGTCTTTTAAAAAAAAAAAAAAAAAGAGAGAGAGTTTAGATTAAACCATAGGCAGGGGAAACATTTTAAAGGTTTTTGATCAGACGAGTGATGTGATCATAATTATGCTTTAGGAGGATGAATTTAACAATGTAAAGAGCAGCAGGACACGGTGGCTCACGCCTGTAATCCTAGCAACTCTGGGAGGTTGAGGCAGGTGGATTGCCTAAGCTCAGGAGTACGAGATCAGGCTGAGCGAAAGCCAGACCCAGTCTCTAAAAATTAGCCATTATGGCAGGCCCCTATAGTCCCAGCTACTTGGGAGGCTGAGACAAGAGAATCACTTGAGCCCAAGAGTTTGAGGTTGCTGTGAGCTGTGATGCCAAGCACTCTACCCAGGGTAACAAAGTGAGACTGTCTCCAAAAAAAAAAAAAATCAAGCAGCACCCAAAGCCCAATGAGTAGGGCGCTAGCCACATAACACCCAGGCTGGTGGGTTTGAACCTGGCCTGGGCCAACTAAACAACAATGACAACTGCAACAAAAAAATAGCCAGGCATTGTGGCAGGCCCCTATAATCCCAGCTACTCGGGAGGCTGAGGTAAGAGAATCACTTAAGCCCAAGAGTTTGAGGTTGCTGTGAGCTGTGACAGCACAGCACTTTACTGAGGGAGAAACAGTGAGACACTCCAAAGGAAAAAAAAAAAAAAAAAAAATTAAAACTATGTAAAGAGTGAAAGAGGAAGGGGGTGGTACCTGTGGCTTAAGGAGTAGGGCGCCAGCCCCATATACCAGAGGTGGTGAGTTCAAACTCAACCCCAGGCAAAAAAAAAAAAAAAAAAAAAAAAAAAGACAAAGGCAAAACATTTCATTGGGCAGCGCCTCTGGCTCAGTGAGTGAGGCACCAGCCCCATATACTGAGGGCGGCGGGTTCGAACCCATCCCCAGCCAAACTGCAACACAAAAATAGCCGAACATTGTGGCAGGTTCCTGTAGTCCCAGCTACTTGGGAGGCCGAGGCAAGAGAATCGCTTAAGCCCAAGAGTTTGAGGTTGCTGTGAGCTGTGATGTCACAACTCTCTACCGAAGGCGACAAAGTGAGACTCCTGTCTCTTAAAAAAAAGAGTGAAAGAAGGGCAGGGAAGCCAGGGACTGAACTCTGTTAAAGCATACCAAGTTCTATTTAAGATCTGTGAAATACGTCTATGGAGGTCAGAGGCAGTGTTGCTCTCCTTGTTTTATTTTTAGCTTTTAGCCTAGAGCAACTCGTGACAAATGGTGAAAGAGTAACTGCATCCTTACCAGTTCAAGCTATTTGAGAAAAGGCTAGTCTGAATTAGTAAAATGTCTCAATTATAGATTTTTGTTCATTGAAATTTTATGTTCAAGAGATAACAGAATATAGTATAGTATCAACAGGTAGTAGACCTATACACATTTGATTTAGTAGATGAGTAGCATATCAAACATCATCATATTTTCTTTGATGCTATATTTAACTTTAAGTTTATAAGAATTTGGTTTATTTTTTGAGTTATTTTAAATTCATCTAATACCTATATACATTAAGACCTTCCATGTCCTTTTTTATATATATAAATTTTTATTTATACATATGCTGAATTTAAGATGTGATCCCAAGTTCTTTGAATGGTAATGAAAGGTTCTGAACATCTAAGGTATATTGTTCAAAAAAATTATGACTATCAAGTAGGAATTTTAAGAGTTTTTTTTTTGTTTGTTTGTTTTTTATTAGAGAAAAGGTAGACTGATGAAGTTATCACTAAGCCAAAGACCATACTTTGCTATTCCTATAATGAGGTAGATTTTATGCTGTGCTTCTAAAAATAATATAAATGAAACTAGTAGACAGATGACCAAATAGGAAGAACAGTGACATTTTTATTATCACTAATGATTTTTTGTTTGTTTGAGACAAAGTCTCACTCTGTCGCCCTTGGTGGAGTGCTGTGACATCACAGCTCACAGCAACCTCAAACTCGTTGGCTTAAGTGATTCTCTTGCCTCAGCCTCCCAAGTAGTTGGGACTAGCAGGTGCCCGCCACAACGCCCGGCTATTTTTTTGTTGCAGTTTTTTAGCTGGCCCTGGCTGGGTTCAAACCCGCACCCTTGGGTGGCACCTGTGGCTCAGTGAGTAGGGCGCTGGCCCCATATACTGAGGGTGGCGGGTTCAAACCCAGCCCCAGCTGAATTGCAACAAAAAAGTAGCCAGGCGTTGTGGTGAGCACCTGTGGTCCCAGCTGCTTGGGAGGCTGAGGCAGGAAAATCGCAGAAGCCCAAGAGCTGGAGGTTACTCTGAGGCCTGTGACATCATGGCACTCTACCGAGGGCGGTAAAGTGAGACTTTGTCTCTACAAAAAGAAAAAAAAGTTTTTTAAATTAAAAAAATAAAAAACCTGCACCCTTGTGTATGTGGCTGGTGCCATAATCACTGTGCTACGGGCGCCGAGCCTAATAGGTTTTTAAAGAAGAGTTTTTGTCTCTTCTTCAGATTTTTATTTAGGTCAAAAGTTTTTTTAATACTATAAATACCAGATTGGCCTACAAGTTTTGTTTTTGTTTTTGTTTTTGAGACAGAGTCTCACGTTCTTGCCCTCTGGAGAGTGCAATGGCATCATAGCTCATAGCAACCTCAAACTCCTGGGCTCAAGCGATTTTCTTGCTTCAGCCTCCCCAGTAGCTGGGACTACAGGTGCCTGTCACATGCCCGGCTATTTTTAGAGGTGGGGTCTTGTTTTTCAGGCTTATCTCAAACCCATGAACTCAGGTAATCCATGTGCCTCAGCTTTCCAGAGTGCTAGGATTATACACATGAGCCATCACACCCAGGCCTTGGTCTGCAAGTTTTAATAGACAAAACTTTATTATTCTCAAAAATTCACTATTCTTGGCTTGACGCCCATAGCTCAGTAAGTAGGGCACCAGCCATATACACCGAGGCTGGTGGGTTTGGGCCGGCCCTGCTAAACAGTGACAACTCCAACCAAAAAATAGCCGGGCCAGGCATTGTGGCAGGCGCCTGTAGTCCCAGCTACTCAGGAGGCAGAGGCAAGAGAATCACTTAAGACATTAATTGCTTAAGAGAATCACCCCAAGAGTTTCAGGTTGCTGTGAGCTATGACGCCACAGCTCTCTACCCAGGCGACATAGTGAGACTCTGTCTCAAAAAAAAAAAAAAAGAAAAATTCATTATTCTTTATTTCATGATGTATTTGTCATATCGGTTTGAATAAATTGTAAGATATTTGCTAAAAGTGTCTTGTGTATTTCAGGGGCTACGCTAAGTATGAGACCAGCCCCCATTCCTGTAGAAGATCCTGAATGGAGACAAACGCCTCCTCCAGTCTCTGCCGCTTCTGGGACCTTCCGACTACGACGAGGAAGTCGATTCACCTGGAGAAAGGAGTGCCTGGCTGTGATGGAAAGGTATGTGTCTCCATTTCCTGTGAGAAATCTCCCAAGCTAAGAAAGACATGAACTTTGGATAGACTAGGACAGCTTTCATTTCAAGTAAGTTAGTTGGGATCTGGGTTCTACCTCTGAAAGCATTTTGGAATATTAATTAATAAATGCTGTATTATTGAAATAAGGTGATTTTGGCTCAGCACCTGTAGCTCAGGCGACTAGGGCGCCAGCCACATACACCAGAACTGGCAGGTTTGAATCCAGCCCGGCCAAAAGCTGGACGTTGTGGTGGGCGCCTGTAGTCCCAGCTACTTGGGAGGCTGAGGCAAGAGAATTGCTTGGGCTCAGGAGTTTGAGGTTGCTGTGAGCTGTGATGCCATGGCACTCTACCCAGGGCGACAGCTTGAGACTGTCTCAAAAAAAAAAAAAAAAAGAAAAGAAAGAAGGTGATCTTGGCATTGAGAATTCATAAAGCTGGAGTTAGCATCTATCTATTTATTTTACTTATAATTTAATAGTATCCTCAGTAATTTAAGAAACTTTAGATGAATATTTATTAAATTTATATTTTTGTATTATGTTTTGAAAAAACTCTTTGAAGTCTTCTTTTCATACAAAAATATCGAATAATTTTATAGGAGGCCACCAAAATGTACCTTTCCTATGTATGGTACACTAAACAAGTAAGTTTAGTACCAAAGGTTAGAAATACTTGTTTTTTATTTTGATTCAGTAATTTATCCTCTCACTCTAGTACCAGTACCTGATCCATAGTAGATACTCAATACTTTTTTAGCCCAAATTTGACCCTAGCTTCCATTTTTCCCATTTGAAATGTTATAAATTAATTGTGATTATGGAATGTGCAATAGTAGTTAGCAAGGTTCCTATGGTAGAACTATCCTTTTGTCACCTACCTATAAGTGATGTTTACAGAATATTTATTGATAGAAAGCTTTACGTGCAATAAGGTAATGATGTTCTGGCTGTATGCTTTTACTGTTACCTACCCTGACCAGTCAAATGATCTACTGAACAGAGCAGTTGACTCAGAGTGAGAAAGCCTGAGCCTTTGTTTAGGTCACAAAAACTCTGACCTGTGACTTCATAGCTAAAATGATTTTTAGGCCTGGTGGGGTAGCTCATGCCTGTTAATTCTAGCCCTTTAGGAGCCTGAGTCAGGAGGATCCCTTGAGGCCAGGAGTTGAAGACCAGCCTGAGTAACATGATAAGACCCTGTCTTTACAAACAATAAAGAAATTAGCCAGGCATGGGGGCACATGCCTATAGTCCTAGCTTCTCAGAAGGCTGAGGTGGGAGGATCACTTAAACTTAGGAGTTCAAGGCTGTAGTGAGCTATGATCAGCCACTGTACTCCACTCTGGATGACAGAAGGAGACCCAGTCTCTGATAAATAAATAAATACATACTGAAAGATAAGACTTTTGCTATCTCTGTTCTCTCCTTTATGATTATTTCCCAGCTCCTTAACTTCACTTCCTGAAAGATTTAAAAAGCTGGAGTTCAGACCATGTTTTTGTTTTTGTACATAGCTGAAATTAATACATTTTCTTAAGGCAAACCTATTTCTATTACATAAATTAAAAGGTTGGATCCAGGGGTGGCGACTGTAGCTCAATGAGTAGGGCACCAGCCCCATATACCAAGGGTCTGTAGGTTCAAACCCAGCCTGGCCAAACTACGACAAAAAAAGTAGCTGGGCGTTGTAACGGGAGCCTGTAATCCCAGCTACTTGGGAGGCTTAGGCAAGAGAATCACCTAAGCCCAAGAGTTGGAGGTTGCTGTGAGCTGTGATGCCATGGCATTCTACCGAGGGCGACAAAATGAGACTGTCTCTAAGTAAAAAAAAAAAAAAGTTGGATCCAGTGCCCTAAAGGAGACTATAGGTTATCCATTGATAGTCATCTATTCCTTTCCTCACACTCCTTATTATGGAGAAGAGTAGAGGCCATTAATGGATTCATTATTTAATGACTCCTTACCTACTTGAGTCATTAAAGAGTGAGACTGCTGTCCTGGAGACCTGACATTATCGTCTACTCTTATTTTTCTCATCTAGAAATTTTTATCCCTCTTAAAAATTTCTTTAGAACATATGGGAATTATAATGCCTAACTTAAAGTATTTACAATATCATACACTTTCCTCCCAGGGAAAAAAAAAATAAGCTTTAGTATTGGTTTCTAGCTGTGTCCTAACTGTGGTATTAACTTAACCATTTCATTTTTTCACTGAAGATACAGTTTACATTTATTTATTTATTACATAATGTCAGTGTGAGAAAAATTGATTTAAACACCAACAATGATAGTGGTAGGTGGTGTTCCTAATGCATTTTCAGAATTGAACCTTCAGAGTCTTTAGGATTCTTTTTATTTTTACTTTTTTCCAAGGCAGCACGAACTAGCCACAGAATCATACTGATTAAATTTCAGCTAAAAAGATGCTCAGTAATTTATACTTTAAACTTTAATTTTGATTTGTGTCTTTATCTAAACCCAGAATTGGTTATCTTAAGTTTAATTTTATCCTACCTGGCACAACTACAAAGAGGATGTGGTTTATTCCAATAGTTACAAAAATGCAGACTGCCTTTCAAAATACTTAATAATAATAACAGTACAAAAGGTCATAGTATGACTTTCCTTCTGCGAAATGGAAGTTTTTATTTTCTGAAGTGGAATATAAAGTTCCCTACCCTTAGAGCATGATTTTTTTTTTTTTTTTAATGAATGGGTAAATAAATACATATGCACAGACTGTAAAGCCAGCAAAGTAAGCCTTACTCAAATTTGTAGTATAAGATAAAATTAGAAATTATTCCATTCCTTACACCATACACCAAGATAAATTTCAAATGAATCAAAAAAGTGAATCCATATAAATAATAAAAGAAAACATAATGATCCCTCCAAATGCTAGAAATGAGAAAAATGTTTTCTAACCATGACTCATAATCCAAAAGTGGAAGGGAAAAGATGGTAAATATAATTACATAAATAAAAATAGCTTGGGGGGGGGAATAAACTAAGGCATAAAAAGACAAATAGGGGGGAAATTGGAATTTTATTTCTTTTTTTTTTTTTGAGATTCTCACTTTGTCACCCTCAGTATCCCCCACAGCATCCTCAAACTCTTGGGCTTAAGCAGTTCTCTTGCCTCAGCCTCCCGAGTAGCTGGGACTACAGGTGCCCGCCACAACACCTGGCTATTTTTAGAGACAGAGTCCCGCACTTGCTCAGGCTGGTCTAGAACTCGTGAGCTCAGGCAGTCCATCCACCTCGGCCTCCCACAGTGCTAGGATTACAGGTGTGAGCCACTGCGCCCATCCTTATTATTTCTGATGGTTTTTTTGTTTGTTTGTTTTTGAGACAGAGCCTCAAGCTGTCGCCCTGGGTAGAGTGCAGTGGCATCACAGCTCACAGCAACCTCCAACTCTTGGGCTTAAGCAATTCTCCTGCTTCCACCTCCTAGGTAGCTTGGGACCTACAGGCACCTGCCACAATGTTAAGTTTTTTGGTTGCAGGCGTCGTCGTTTGGCAAGCCCGGACTGGATTCGAACCTGCCAGCTCAGATGTATGTGTCTAGTGCCTTAGTCACTTGAGCCACAGGTGCCGAGCCTATTGCTAATGTTTTAAAAGCTCTTAAAAGAGAGAAGAGGGCGGCACCTGTGGCTCAAAGGAGTAGGGCGCTGGCCCCATATGCCGGAGGTGGCAGGTTTAGACCCAGCCCCGGCCAAAAACTGCAAAAAAAAAAAGAGAAGACCAACAACTTTATAAAAAATTAAACGAAATGATATCTTTAGAAAAATAAGTATAATAGCCCTAAAATATATAAAAAGATACTCAATCTAACTCATAATGAAAGAAATGAAAACTACATTGGGATAACCATTCCTTACCAAGTTGGCAAAAATCCAGAAGTCTGGCTGTATTTTCTATTGATTGGGTTGTAGAGCATTAGACATTCTCATACATTGCTTGTGGAAATACAGAACCTTCATGGAAGAAAAGTTGGCAATATTAGGGAAAATTACCTATGGGTTTGCCCTTTGACACAGCATTTCTGCATCTAGAAAATTATCTTAAAGATACCTCAGGAAAAATACAAAAAGGTAGCATTCTTTGTAATAACATCAAAATTGAAGACAGCCTATATGTCTATTTGTAGTAGATTGAGCAAGTAAATCCTATTATATCCATGTGTTGGATGTTGAGCATCACATGATAGAATGCTAGGCAGATAAAAAAAGAAATAGGAAATATCTATGTATCGTGAAGGAAATATCTATGTATTGTGATCTCCAGGATACAATGTTAAGTTTTTAAAAAAAGCAGAGTTAACTGTATATAGTAGGAAGCTATAATTCATGTATTTGCTATAACTTGTTTTAAAGTGGAAGAATAAACCATAAAATAAAATGGTTACAAATAGAAGAGAAAAAAACAGGTTGGAAGAAACAGATAGAAGCTAGATTTCTCCGAAAATACCTTGTTTTTGATATGTAAATATTCTATATATTTATAAACAAAATTAAATTGAAATTTGAAAAAAGCAGTCCTCTAAAAATAACTAAAATGAAATAAACCTATGTATTAAGATGGTGATTTTACTCAGGAATTCTATCAAATGTCTTTACAACACAGTAATTTTACTATACTTCCCAAGTGGGATATAACTTAAAGAATAAAAACAAAAACCAAAAAATCTTACACTGGCTTTACAGATAGGTAGGTATAGATGGGGAGGTACAGATAAAATAAGTAATCATATTAATGTTATCAGGAATCAGGATTTTCTGTATAAGAGTAAAGAGGTAGAAATATAAAATCTAAAGAATTATGGCTCGGCACCTATAGCACAGTGGTTACGGCACCAGTCACATACACTGAAGGTGGTGGATTCAAACCCGGCCAGGGCCAGCTAAACAACAATGACAACTGCAACAAAAAATAGCCAGGTGTTGTGACAGGTGCCTGTAGTCCCAGCTAGTTGGGAGGCTGAGGCAAGAGAATCACTTGAGCCCAAGAGTTTGAGGTTGCTGTGAGCTGTGACACCATAGCACTCGACCCAGGGTGACATAATGAGACTCTGTCTCCAAAAAAAAAAAATTAAAACATTGTAGTCTTGTGTATGTGCGCATGTGTGCATAAAGATAGGAATTTTTTAATAACAGTCTTATTGAGATACATGTCACCTATTCAGTACTTTTTGGTATATCCATAAAAGTTGTGCAACTATCACCTTAATCAATTTTAGAATTCTTTATCACCTCATTTTTAATAACCGTAAGTTTGAACAGTGAATTCAGTGCTCTCCTCCTGATTCACTTATTAGAAAGTTCCCCATTAGGCTTGGTGCCTGTAGCACAGTGATTACGGTGCCAGCCACGTACACCAAAGTTGGTGATTTCGAACCCAGCCCGGGCCAGCTAATCAACAATGACAACTGCAACAAAAAATAGCCGGGCATTGTGGAGGGCGCCTATAGTCCCAGCTACTTGGGAGGCTGAGGCAAGAGAATTGCTTGAGCCCAAAAGTTTGAGGTTGCTGTGAGCTGTGACACCATGGCACTCTGCCAAGGGTGACATAGTAAGACTGTCTCAAAAAAAATAAAATAAAAAAAAAAAAAAAAAAAAAATATATATATATATATATATATATATATATAGTCTTAGTGTCTGCCTTCATAAAGCTTAAAGCAGAAGAAACTTGCATTTGAATAAGACTTTAATCTGTAATTATTGATATCATGGATAATTATATGAAATTAATCTTATTTAACCTTCACAATTCTTTAGGTATTTTATTTTTTGTATTTTTTATATAAGAGCATCAGAGAAAGTGACTAACCCTATGTGCAAATGGATTAGAGTAAGTTCGATGGAGGCTAGCTTAGGAGGCTGTTAGAATAACCCAGGCAGGAGTAATGAAAGCCTAAACTATACTGGGAAGGCAGAGGGATAGGAGATAGAAGGCCATAGACATGGGGGGGGGGAGGGAAGTTGGGAAAAAATAAACAACCTAATCAGCCATAGGTTGAACGTAGGAATGACAGGGCAGGAAGTGTTAGAGTGTAGTGTGGTTATGGTCAAAGAGCACTCATCTGAGAGAGGGTATCTGCACTATTAGAAAATGGGTTGACCTTGGGCAATTTATTCAACATCTTTGGGCCCCAGTTCCTCCATTTATGAAAAGAAGAGTTAATATGATAAAGTAAAAACACAATGGACTGACTCGGCACCTGTGGCTCAAGTGGCTAAGGCGCCAGCCACATACACCTGAGCTGGTGGGTTCGAATCCAGCCGGCCCTGCCAAACAACAATGATGGCTGCAACCAAAAAATAGCTGGCTATTGTGCGGGTGCCTATAGTTCTAGCTACTTGGGAGGCAGAGGCAGGAGAATCGCTTGAGGCCAGGAGTTAGAGGTTGCTGTGAGCTGTGATGCCACAGCACTCTACCCAGGGTGACAGCTTGAGACTCTGTCTCAAAAAAAAAAAAAAAAAAAAAAAAAGGAAAAAATGAGGATGGACTTCAGAGTCACACAGGCTAAGGTTTAGTTCCAGCTTCAACCTATGTTAATCTTTGGGGATTTCTAGTTTCTATAAAATGGAGGTGATTATTATGAGAAGAGTTATGAAAATTATTTGAGATAGTATGTGTAACACACACAGTAGAATGCCTTCCTCAAAACCAGTGTTGAGCCACTGTGCTTCTGCATCTAAAGCTTTTCCAGTATAGTGCTTTGTCTGTGAAGTTGTCTTTCTGCAGTAGGAGAGTTCAGTGGCACTAGAAGTGGAGATCTGGGAATAACATGTTAGGTATGGTTAGAAAGCCATGAGTGTGAATGAACTCTGGTTAAGTCTGGCTAAATCTCTCTGCTTATACAATTTTTACATTTTTGCAGCTAAGTGTGGCTGGAGAAAAACTTAAAACTCTATTGACTGATCTTACTTTAAATTCACGACCAGGAACCTCAAGTGGGTCTTTAATTCTGCCAGACAGAATTAATACTATATCTTTCTGGTTCATTCTCTCTCACTCTCTTAAATGATTATTTCATACCTTTTCTGTCTTTGCAAACTTCCCATCATGATGACCTCGCTTCCTGTTTTAATGAGGAAAATTAAGCAAAAAGAGGAAAAAGCTGTTTTCTTGCCTCTTACCATACCCAAAGCACTTAAATGATAATGTATGTCCCTAGCACCTATCTTGGTGCCTGGCTAGTAATAGATACTCATTATTTATACACACACACACACACACACACACACACTCTCTCTCTCTCTCTCTCTCTCACACACACACACACATATACACGTGTGTGTAGGTATAAAATAAAATTTGGCAGGGCATGGTGGCTCATGCGTATAGTCCCAGCTACTTGGGAGGCTGAGCTATGATGCTACGGCCCTCTACCCAGGGCAATAGAGTGAGACTCCGTCTTGAAAGAAAAAAAAAAATATTTCCCACACTAGAATGAAATCTTTGAAAAATAATTGTGGTGAGCATAACATCATGAACAGACTAACTTCAAAGAACAAAATGACTTCCATGATAACTAAGGTCTGTCAGAAGACCAGTTCCCCAGGATTGTGTTTTTGTGGATGTCCCTGTAATCTATCTTAGGATCTTGTTTAGCAATTAGATTGTATTTTGGCTCCCTCAATTTCTACATTTTTATATTATAATAATGAGATATCCTGAGGATATTACAATCTGAAAATGCGGAGAAATCGTTGTTGACCTACCTTTTTATCAGTCTAGTGGTTATAATTCCTTCCTTCTTCCTTGTAAAATGAGAAAACTGAAAACTCCCCTCATTGCTTAGCAGATATTGACTTCTCTAAACTTTGTTCATTGCTTTACAGTTGCAAAGAAACTTACATTTTATTTTTTAATTTACTACTGCTAAATTGAGTGAACTAGCTTAAGGAAATATCTTCTTCACATCTAGTATCAAGGAGGTCGTGTATTTGACCAACGTGGTGATCTTATTTAGATAGGAAGTTTGTTTCCAGCTTCTTTATGTCTAACTATGACAGCTTTGTAGCAAGAGAGTAAGTCAATGATGATAGATACATTAAGTAGAATATCATAGTAAAATGACAGATATTACCCATATAAATTTGAGGAAAAATGTAAATGCAATAATGTTAAGCAATAGAAGAAACACATGGTGCTATTATAATAATGTAAAAAGTCATAAATATCTAAAGATTGGGAGTAATAAAATTTAAATAAATTGCCTTAAATGTTGAATAGTTTGCACATGTTTATATTACTTATCTTTGGTTTGTTTCTGATAACAGGTAGGCAGAAGGAATGGGGCTCTGGACCCTCCTCTTTACCAGCTATGTGTCCTTAGGCAAACTGCTTGCTAAAACAGGACTAATAATCACCCCTCTCTTGTGGGAGTGCTGTGATTTGATACTAAACAACAGCAACTGCGCAGGGCTCGGCGTGGCACATGACACACGCAGCAGGTGTTTAATGTGCTCCTCCTAATGCTGAAGAGGCAACACAAAAATGTTAAGTAAAAACTTTCAGAAGGAATTCTGAGTTTTTTCAAATGGAATTTCTGAAGAATTAACATTTTCAGTATTCCTAAGCCTCAACTAATGAAAGTCTCCTTAGCAGTTCTTTATTTAAATGAAAGTCATTCATTCTCTGTGTGCCAACAGTGTACCCAGTGCCCAGTGCTGAAGGATAAGGTTCTAGGCCCAGTATTCTCAGTGCAATGGAGAAGTGAGGTTTGTTTATTTTTTTATTTTATTTTATTTTATTTTTTAATTTATTTTTTTGAGACAGTCTCACTCTGTTGCCTAGGGTAGAGTATCATGGTGTCATAGCTCACAGCAAACTCAAATTCTTAGGCTCAAGCAATCCTCTTATCTTAGCCTCCAAGTAGCTGGGACTATAGGCACCTGCCTATCTGATACCCAGCTACTTTTTCGGTTGTTAGTAAAGGTGTGGATCTCGCTTTGCTCAGACTGGTCTTGAACTCCTGAGCTCAGGCAGTCTGCCCACCTTGGCCTCCCAGAGTGCTAGGATTATAGGCATAAGCCCCTGCACCCAACTGAGAAGTCAGATTTTAAAAGCCACACAACAGATGGGTACCGAGGGTGACAAGGATACAGAGGAGAGTGGTGCAGGGAAAGGTAACCCCGAGATGGCATTGGGAGGGGAGTCCTGTAGAGCAGTGAGGTTCTGATGGGCGGAGAAGAGGAAGAACGGCATGGCTGGCAGGGGAGCACGAAGGCAAAAAGGCTTAAAAACTCAGGTTGCTCGAATGTGTGCGCAGACTGGCGGGAAAGTCTGGAGAGTAGGATTGGAGAATGGCCTGGTGTTGCCATACTACAACATCTGTCCTTTTTTCTGAGTATTCTCATTTGTATCCATGCTGAAATATGTTCTTTTAATAATAGAAAAAAAGTTTTAATTCATTTTTTAGGTTGTCTGTGCTGCCTTTCTCTCATATACAAAAACTCTTTTATGCCAGTGATTCAAATTATCTTTTTCTTTTGTATTGGGTGGACTTTGTGTTAATAAGTGTAAAACACTCTCAGAGTTAAAAAAAAATTGAAACTTTTGAAAAATTTTCCAGCCTTCCTTTTAAAAGACAGGAGCCTAAATAATGTTCCCTTTTCTATACTTTCAAGGAAGCATCTTGAAATTCCAAGCATTTTCATTTAGAAATGAAACTTTGGATCCTTCTTTTTCCTGCTGACTTGTTTTACAAAGATATGCTATTACAAGAGTTATAAAATCCAGTTTTTACATTGTTAGTATGAAAATTTAGGTAACATCTTTGCCAGAGTTAATTATTTCACCATCTGCTGAGTAAATTTTACTTGATAGTTCAGTAGTGTAGTTTCTGTGCTTCTTTATGCGAGGGTTTGGTTACACTTAGCCTTCATTAAAGTTGATATTACTGAGTATTGCTTGAACTTGAATGAATTGAATATTTAAAAAGACCCCACGCTTGACCAAAATTAGAAAATGCTTTCTCCCTTAATCCCCCACCAGACATGTTAGAATGGGGGAGAGAACAGTACACAATTTCCCAAATTTTTCTTTTTTTTTTTTTTTGAGACCGAGTTTCACTCTGTCACCCTCGGTAGGTAAGAGTGCTGTGGCATTATCATAGTTCACAGCAACCTCAAACTCTTGGGCTCAAGAGATCCTCCTGCCTCAGGTTCTTAAGTAGCTGGGACTGTAGCTGCCTGCCACAATGCCTGGCTAATTTTTCTGTTTTTAGCAGGGACAGGGTCTTGCTCTTGCTTAGGCTGGTCTTGAACTCCTCAGCCTCCCAGAATGCTAAGATTACTGGCAAGAGCCACCACGCTCGACCAGGCTTTTCTAATCTTATTAAAGTTGTAAAGCATTCAAATCAATTCAGTGATAAATAATAATCTAAAAATTTTAAGATCCAGTCAAAATGACTCAACAGTAGAAAAATTACTTTTGAAGGCCTCAATGTTGTTTTTCCCTAGCCTCATCACTGTACCCTTTCATCCATAAAAAACTTTTGAGAGCAGATTGGAGTCCTTTAAAATATACTGTTTGTCCTGGTGTGTAGTGGATGAAGCCCCAGAACGTGCGCTCTCCCCTCCCTGAGGTGGTTTCCCCTGTACTGCAAGCACTGGCAGACCGTTCTCTCTTCCCCCCTTCTGATGTCATTGCTATTCTAGGTCAGGAAATGCTGGAAGACTACTCTATAAGTTTTGGAATTAATAAATGCTGGAAGTTGAATTTGAAAGAGTTTATCCTCTTTCAAAATCCTCATGGAATGACTTGGGTAGCACAAAATGAACTATACCTTCTGTATCTTTGCAAATAGAAGGAAGTTCTTAACATTTATATGAGACAGCAGGAGCCTGACCATGACCTCATTTCAATCCATTAGACTATTTGAGGAGAAAACAACAAAACTTTCCCACTTATTGACAGGTAAAGTTATCCCAATCCATTTTTCATAGCCAGTAAAAAAATGAACTGTCCTTAAATGCATTTTAAAATTGGCAAATTATACTTCCTGGTTCCTTTTTGGTCAAACAAATAGCTAAAAGAGAAATTATTATGATGTTTTTGAGGCAGATTTGAAGTTTTCCCTATCCTCATATAGATGGTTTGCTAGCAGTATCTTTTTGTACAACGTACTCCTTATTTCTGTAGTCACTGAGCCTAATCAGGATAAAAGACCCCATGTTTACCATACTGTTCTATGGCCACAGTTCATAAAGAAAGGAAGTATAGTTATGTAAATATTGGTGTTGTATGTAATGAGTCACCAATGAAGTGCATGATTCATCCCTGAGGCAGAATTATAGACGTTATAAATATCAATACTGACAATGATCAACTTAGTAGACTAACTGGAAAATTGTGTTGGAAAACTAGTGAGCTTTTGCTTTGTAAAACTCACATACCTATTGAACTTCTACTATGAACCAATCACTGTCATGGACACTAGGGAATATGGTAATCAACAAAACAAATGTGGTTTTGGCCCTTACAGTAGTGCATTAAGAAATCATTGCTGTTATACTAAACATTCACATCATGTACAAAGTTTACATATGTGTTTGATGATGTCAATTGGTAGGTTATGAACCTGTGGATAATTGTCCAACCTTGGTTGCCTTTTGGACAAGGAAGCTCAAGTAGATTGTGTCTTTTAATGTGTGAGGCATCTAAAAGTGGTCTTTAGGTTGTACTTAGAGAACCTGTGTACTGTAGAAATCATAATAGTGCCTCATCCAAAATACTCTATTTTATTGGTTCCTACTTTGGCATGTCATGCGTTAAATAAGGTCAGACTGAGCTATGGTTCTAACCATCTTGAGACTATCATATAATTATCATTCTCTTACTGAGTTTGTCATCAAAATACCTTTCTCTGTGGTGTCACTGTGAAGAAGTTTATTTTACTTGTGCACAGTTGTTAAAATTAATACTAGGTGCCTAACAATAGTAATATAAGTAGCAGGGTTTTGGTCAGATGTTACCAGAAATAATTCAGCTTTTTAAGAGGCAATTGAAAACTCATTTATCTGTATTCTGGTAGTTTGAATGACTCACACTAAAAACAGTAACAAATCTAAGACACAGAATGTAAAAAGGTGGGTTTAAAAAAATGTGATAAGTACTCCCATGTACAAAGTCTTGTATTTCTTCTTTCTGAGAAATACTTATATACTCGAGTATAAGCCGAGTTTTTTCGGCACAAAATTTGTGCCGAAAAAACCCAAACTCAGCACAAATTTTGTGCCGGGAAAAACTCGGCTTATACTCGAGTATATACGGTATATAAGGATAATCCTGGACCAGGGCACCTGATTCTTAGAAGAATCTATATTGTTGTCTGCATTTGGTTTGCTACTTGTTGAGATCAAGAATCTGGATTGATCCCTGGAGGAACCAGTTCTCATTTTTAATACAGATAATATCCCTTTTAGCAAGAGTTAGTCATTTTACAGAAACATAGCACTGATCATAAGAAAAACCATGCAGGAGACAATGGATTAATCCTGTTCTGTTGATCTTCACATTGTAATAAATTGTTGTTCAGTAGTGTCCGATTTGTAAGTGACCGGTTTATAATAAGTACTTTATTTTTAATTGACACCAGCACTTCAAATATTTAAGTAGGTACCAGCACTTTATATGTAAAAATATACTTGATGCCTTGTACATCAAAAGTAAGAAAATTAGGGCGGCACCTGTGGCTCAGTGAGTAGGGCACCAGCCCCATATACCGAGGGTGGCAGGTTCGAACCCCGCCCCAGCCAAACTGCAACAACAACAGCAAATAGCTGGGCGTTGTGGCGGGCGCCTGTATTCCCAGCTACTCGGGAGACAGAGGCAAGAGAATTGCCTAAGCCCAAGAGCTGGAGGTTTCTGTGTCTTTAAAAAAAAAAAAAAAAAACAAACTTTAAAAGTAAGAAACTTAGTTTCAGATGACCTTTCCAGTCTCTTTTGTAAATCTGCTTCCTACCAGGGAAAGCTGACAAAGCTAGAGAGGAAGATGTACCTGCTGCCCAGCTAAAAGGGGAACAGATGCAGCCAGGAGCACAGCCCCACTCCCCTCCTCTGTGAACTGAAGAATGCAGCGTGCGTCCCAGGGTCCCACGGTCTCCACCAGTACAACCTTAGCTGTCACTCACATTTGGTAGTTTCATTAGGAGATTAGGGCATCCATCATATACCAGCAAAACTGAACACTGCCATCTTGTACATGGTTTTTTTCCTTCATTATTAAAATAAATGGAGGGTTGAACCAATACTTAACAAATTCAGTGATATTCAGTCAAGATACATGATTTAAGGGAAATTCTGTTGTTTTTTTTCAAGTTGATTAGACTTTGTCAGTTTTACTATTTTTGACAACTCTAAAAAATTGTCTATTCTTTTCATGTTCTTCATAGACTTATGATTAAGAGGTAACACATTTTAGATGAAAAACCATTTGTCATAGAGTAATAAAACCCATTTAGGGCTGCGTGTCATTGGGCAGTGATAGCTTGTGTTTAAGGTTCAGAAGTAGGGTAAAGTGTGCTCAAAACTCAGCTCCTAAATTCAGGGCTGTGCTTATTATCACGTAACAAGTAGGATCTAGTGGCAGTGAGCATGCTGCAAGTAAATGAAACACTTAAACATACCATCTTTGTAATGAAAAAGTCTTGGGAGATGAAAACTTTGTTGGGGGTACATTTCATACATGGTGTTCATAATTCTTATTCTCATGTGTGGAGTTTTCTATTGTAAACAAGTGAAAAAAGGCATCTTCCTATCTTGGTAACAATTTGGAAGTTTTGTTTTCTGCCAGTGTCTGAGGAAGTACTAACTTTTGTACAATGGATTAACTGTGCTGTGGACATAGACTTTTACTGTGTCTTGATGTTGTATTTCAAGTGAGAAGTCCCAGGATTTATTCACTCTCCTCTACTCAGAAAAAAAGATAGGTCAGTGTTATGGTTGTCTCCAGAGGGATTGTAAGAAATTTCCTTTCCCAAGAAGGAAGAGCCCTTAGTTGAAAATTACTGTGGCTCTAGGCCTATCAGGGGTTTCTTATGGATATCTTCACATCTCTACTATCTCTACTTCCAGGAGAGATAGTAGATGATTTTGTCTAGATGATTTTGTCTAGATGATTCACTGGTACAGAGATTTGTATTACATATCTTAAATGAAGTCTAAAACAATACCATATATTAGATGAATTTGAGTCAATGAACTGAATCGGGAATCCTGAATTGCAGGTCATATGACCTTAAACAAGCCAGTTTTCTCTCTGTGGAATATCTAAAGCCATGTGTAATGACCTGTGTTATGGGATTCCATATGCCTTTGTGGATTAGGATTAAAAATCACCTTTTCATATCTGAATCCTTTAATCTGGTCGTAAGCCAGTACTAATTTTTCCACTTAAAACTCTTTTGACAGGCTATTCTGTTAATATAGTAAAACTTTAAGATGCCACAAAGTCATGTAAACTCATAGCTTCTTCTGTAATAGAACTCATTTGTATTTTGTACTCACACCTTCTAAAAAGCTGATATGGAGAGAGCCATTATTAAGTCTCTAGAATTAAAAATGAACTCATCTGTAAAAAATACATTAGTGTAGAACATCTTTTGTTTGTGGTAATATATAAGTGTAGTTTGAAAACAACTTTTAAAATGTATGTTGGCTTTCTGCTAAAAGGCATGATAAGCTAAGAAAATTTATTTAAGAATAATTTTATGGGCGGTGCCTGTGGCTCAGTGGGTAAGGCACTGGCCCCATATACTGAGGGTGGTGGGTTCAAACCTGGCCCAGGCCAAACTGCAACAAAAAATAGCCAGACATTGTGACGGGCACCTGTGGTCCCAGCTACTCTGGAGGCTGAGGCAAGAGAATCGCTTAAGCCCAAGAGTTGGAGGTTGCTGTGAGCTGTGTGACGCCATAGCACTCTATCGAGGGCAATAAAGTGAGACTCTGTCTCTATAAAAAAAAGAAAAAAATAATTTTATACAATTTCATTTTGCTCATACTTTCACATAGCAAACTTCATTTTGAAATACTTTTTGATGTAGTGGCTCACGCCTTCAATCCTAGCACTCTGGGAGCCTAAGCCAGCGGATTGCTTGAGCTTAGGAGTTTGAGACTAGCCTGAGTAAGAATGAGACCTTGCCTCTAATAAAAGTAGAAAAATTAGCCGGACACTGTCACAGGCACCTGTAGTCCTGTCTATTCAGGAGGCTGAGGCAAGAGGATTGCCTAAGGTCAAGAGTTTGAGGTTGCTCTGAGCTGTGACACCACAGCACTTTACCCACAGTGACAGAATAAGACTCTACCTCAAAAAAAAAAAAAAAAAAGCCAAAAGAAAATAAATAACGCTTTTTAAAATTATAAAATTAGCATATGCTTAATATATAAAATAGGGGGAATATAAAATATATAAAGAAGAAAATTACCCCTTAAATACATGTATTACCACCCAGAAATAATCATTGTTAACAATGAGTATATTTCTTTTCAGTCTTTTTTCCGTGTTATTTATATATCTACATATCTTTTTAAACAAAAAAGGATTGTTCTGGATATGTAGTTTTATATGTAATATCATTTATATGATCTTTGAAAAGATGATTTTTATTGACTAAATCCATTTTAAGCATATACTATAGTTTATTACCCAATGCCCTGTGATTGGACATTTCGGTTGGCGACTGTATCTCTAGTTCAGGTGCTAACTTCATAACTGATTATGTTGCCAGTTTGTCATAGAGAGATGGTGAAAGAGAAAGTATTTGGGAAAGTGGTTTTCAAATTAATCAAAGGTAGGTTTTTGTAATATCCTATAATCCAGTTTATTGTTATTTTAGGTAACATTTTTTATTAGAAAATTAACACTAATATATTAGAAAAGATAGCATATAGAAAGAAAATAATATTTTCATTTACAAATAATCACTGAAAATATTTTGGTACATTTACGTTTAGGATCTCCTTTATCTATATCCTCTCCATGTACATATGATATATAATTAGAATAACTATTATATGGTTTTATAACTTTTTTTCACTGACATTTTCACATGTCATTTAGTACCCTTTGAAAATGTGATATTTTTAATAGCCCCATCTTTCTTCAAATGGCTGTATTGTAATTTATTTAACCATTACTATTTTATTGGACATGTAAATCTTCCCTGTTTTGCCCTATTAAATACTGCTGATGCGAATACTTTTGTACTTACCTTTCTCTTAAGAATAGCGATACATTTAGCCACGTCACCACCATCTTACCCCACAAAGCTGGACTTGTCCACATACTAACAGTGGCCTTGAGAATGGCTATTCAGGTCACCACAGCGTGGCTTTATATGCCTGTCATAACCGTCCTTTGGTAAGTGAAAATCAATTTTCTTTGCCTGTTTGGTGAGTGAAAGCTTTGTTTCATTTTAGGTTACATTAAATTCTTTGATTACTAGTGAGGCTAGAAATTGTTACATGTTTATTAATCCCTCATACTTATGGAGTTGGTTCTTTACCCATTTTTCTATAGCATATTCCTGTTTCTTACTGACTTACATATTCTATACAGAGTGAGTTTGTCATTAACCCTTTATGCTACATATTTGTACCTGCATCACTTAGGCTTCCTCATTAAGCTATTTTTCTCTAGTTTTGTTTTTTAATGATTATACTTTTATATTTAACCCTAATATATGATTCATAATATTTGGTTCATAAGATGAGGCTCTAGTTTAGTCTTATTTTCCAAGTAGCCACTTTTCCCTTCCTCCTTGGATTTAAGATTCTTTCTTGCATCTAAGGTTATTTTATTTGTCGATCATCATCAGTTCATAAACCAAAGTTTTGATTATGATTTTATAATTTCATAGTATTTGACAGAACAGAGTGCGTGCATTACTGTTTATGTTCCCAAAGTTATCCATTTTCACCTACTTTTTCTAGGTAAACATTGACATCATATTGTCAACACCTACCACTCTAAGAAAAAAGAGAAGAAAAAGTTGCATTTTTAATTTGAAGTACAGTAAAGTTATGATCATGCCACTGCCCACCGATAGCCTGGGCAAAAGAGCAAGATCCATTGCTTAAAAAAATCAGTCTTAAAAAACTAAATACATGGTGGTACCTGTAGATCAGTGGTTAAGTCGCCAGCCACATACACCAAGGCTGGTGGGTTCGAACCTGGCTTGGGCCAGGTAAAATCAACAATGACAACTGCAACAAAAACAATAGGCAGGCGTGGTGGGCACCTGTAGTCCCAGCTACCTGGGAGACTGCGGCAAGAGAATCACTTCAGCCCAAGAGTTTGAGGTTGCTGTGAGCTGTGATGCCATGGTACTCTACCAAGGGCGACATAGTAAGACTCTGTCTTAGAAAAAAAAAAAAAAAACTACATACAGATATTTCTGAAACACCACAAAGGTTGTTGATAGTTATTAATCTTCATTAATAAAGGTAATCAATATACCAGAAAGAGTAAACTTTAAGTTAACAAAGGGGAAGTGACACTTTTAATTATTACAGTTTGTGTAAACTTTATAAACAAGGGTATAGGATCTCTCCATAGCAATCTACTTTAATAAAATATGAAAGGTAAAGGTATTTTGTAAGCATTTCATGTTGTATATCGAAGCAGTACCCTGAACCCCATAAATGCATCAATGTACAAAGTTATCATTTAATAAAAAAAGTTTTTAAGATATTTTAAAAATTGTGATTACAAAAGAACACACATTTACATTCACTGTTTTACAAACATTTCTGAGGAAAAGGGGATATCATTGAAAAACTTTTTAGTGACAAAGTCTCACTGTCACCCAGGCTGGAGTACAGTGGTATGATCATAGCTCATTGTAACCTCAAACTCCTGGGCTCAAGCAATCCTTTTGCCTTAGCCTTCTAAGTAGCTGGGACTACAGGCATGCACCTGTACCATGCACCATACCACAGCTAATTTTCTTTTAAATTTATAAAGAGACAGTCTCTCACAACATTGCCTGGGCTGATCTTAAATTCCTGGTCTCAAGCAATCCTCCCGCTTCAACCTCCCAAATTGCTGGGATCACACATGTGAGCCACTGTGCCTGGCTGTTTTTTAAGATTTTAAAAAATCAATACTATATACTTTTAATTTTACTGCACTAATTGCTGAATAAAATAATCTCTAAGCCCCATTTTTTATCAACGGGGAACCAATCTAAAAAATTGTAAGATAGGAGCTTCTTGTGGAAACTTGAATGAAAAACAATGTTAGGCATCAAAAAGATGGGTAGAGCACGGAAGGAAAAGTAACTAAAGGTAAAAATTTTTTAGTACTTGATCAAACTTTTAGATTATGGAAACTTTATTCAGATGGCTTACAGGAATATCGGCTCATTCCAGTCTGCTTGCCAGGAATAAATCTATAGCGAAATAAAGTCCATCAAAGCTTAATCACATTGTCCCTTGAGGCCATGCCATTCTTTTTGTACTAGCCACATTTACTCAGTGTACTAGTTTCTTAGGGCCAACGTACATAAGCTACCACATATTGAGTAGCTTAAAACCACCAGCTTGTTCCTTCGCAGTTCCGAGGCTTTGTAGGAGAAACCCTCTCCTGCCTCTGTCTGGCTTCCGGCAGTCGCTGCCAGTCCTCCTGTCCCTCGGCTCCAGCAGCTGCTTCCACCTCCACATTGCCGCCTTCTGTGTGTGTGTGTGTGTGTGTGTGTGTGTGTGTGTGTGTGTGTGTGTGTTTTCTGTCTTTCTATGGGTATTCTCATTGCATTTGAAATGTTATCTTCATTCTTACCATAATTATTACATCTACATATATACTTGTTTCAAAAAAGGTCACATTTTGAGGTTCAAGTAGATATGTATTTTAGGGCAAAGAGAGCATGGGACTACGCTTGGCTTGGCTATGATCTTATCTCTGTAACCTTGGGGAACTGAGCTCATAGTCTCATTTCCCCAGTGAGAAAGTTGAACAGTGAATAATTTTCAAGGTTCTGAGTTGTCCTAAAGTCATATTAAAGGATGAAGGGTCCTGTGATGGCTGTGATTTTCTAGCTCCGTCTCTCTTATATGTCTCTGTCCCTGATTGTTTCAAGGGGCTTTTAAAGACATGGTTAATATTAGAAGGGCTTTGACATCTTCCCATAGAAGATAGAATATCACTATTGTGTCTCTAGTAGACTGGGTGCTCCTTAGGCCTTTATAGGTAAGGAAAGACGGTTGCTCTGCTTGGAGAAGGCTTTCCCATTTCTTTCATCTCTGCCTTCACCCTTTTGTTTAAAAAAAAATAAAAATAAAAAAAAAGAAAGGAGAAACTATTGAATTGGTTTGCTTCTTGTTGAACCATTTGGCACATAGATGCTCTTAAATAGAAGATAAGACAATTAGGTTCAGTGTATGTTAGTGTAATATCATCCTCTTTCCTTCTGAAAGAATGAGCTTTCTTCTAAAAGCAGGCCTTTCCCGCTCACTGCCCAGTAATTTAACTTAGTGATGAAGGAAAACACATTGAATTGTAAGTAGTGGGAAGAAATGTCTGGCAGTGGTGAGATTTAAATATCTCTTTGAAAGAGATAGTTCACGGGCACAGAAGCAAATTAAATGTTCATTTAAATAGCACAGTCTGCCTTTTCTACATACTCACCAAGATGTAAAAAGAGGAGTTCTGGGCTGCAATTTTTATGGAGTTCAGTGTTACTGAAATGAAAGTGCTTCAAGGACATTTCCATTTGTTACTAGCTTATGGTTTCTCATCTCTTGTAAATTATTTTGCCACTTCTCATTTTAATTCTTTGCTGTCCTTGTCTAGTCAAAGGATCATTTGGTTTCTCGCTATGAACGTCATCACTGATGACTTAGCAGGCAGTGTCCTTTGTCTGTAAAGTGCAGTGCCCTTAGGATTGATCACTGTGGTGCTGCCTGTAGATTCCTGTCTGCATTTCTTAGAAAATAGCTGAGGCTATAAACATTCTTATAGGGAACAGAAGTATGTTTTGAGCTCTAGAGTTACATTTCAGAAACAGGTCCCTTTTAAAGTTCAGCCAAGTTCTTCTACAATTTATCTACCTAGTAACAGTAGAAATATTTATTCCTTCAAAATAATCTGAAATCCTAGAAAATGAATAATAGTGTATCCTATTCCCAGGGCTGTCTGAAATGCATTTATTACCATTCCAAAGTGGCTTTTGAATCTCTTCTTTCCTGTGTGTCTCTAGGCCTTAAACCCTCTCCGCAGCCATCACCTCGACTGCCTATCCAGCTTCTTCCTCTAGTATCACTAGAGATGTTGCCCTTACACAAACAAGTTTCACCATAGAATATCCTCGTTTTAAATTATGGCTCCAAGTTGCCTAAAAAGTTAACTCCATACTTTAAAAAATCTAAACCCAACCTTTTTCCTCTTGTTTGATCCCCAGCTATCCCATCTCATGCACCATACATTCCAGCCACACCGGACTTCTTCCCGTTCTCCAAACATTGTGAGCTCTTTGTTTTGAACGCATTTCCTCCGTCTTGCACTATTTCACTGAACCCACCCTCTCTGCCCCCAAAACTCTCGCTCTTCCTTTAAGACTGTGCAAGTCTCCTTTTACAGCACTTTGTTTCTTTACACACCCGTATCTCCTGGTGACTTTGGTTCATCTTTGCCACCATTTAGCCAGTTGTTAGTCAGTTGTCTGATTTAAACTAGGATTTAACATTTGGGGGGTAATTGAAATGATTTCATTGGTAGCCCATTTTAGTTATATATAATTCAAAAATAAAGATAATTAGCTATATCTTAAGCTAAAAATCATGGACTAGAGAAGGTATTGTATAATATGATGAGATCCCAACTAGATCTTTCTCCTAAAAAGCCTTAACTGAAATTCCTGTTTTGTTTTTACCTTTGTTTCCTCTTTTCACTCATTTGTTCTCTAATGTGTTGATTTTTTTCAACCATTTGTTGATCACATAGATACTTGAGTGTTTTATTATGTGCCAACCAGATTTCTTGGGCTTAGATACCATCCGTGTGAGTAGTTAGATAGAAGTTGTAGTTATTTTCCTCTTTGATGGTTCCTTTTTTCCTGAGTAATGGCCTCTTTCACAGAGCACATATGAAAAAGGACTGGGATTTCACTCGACATTAAATTCAGGTATGTCCATGATAGGATGTGGTCCTAGAGTGGCCATGTCATTTATTGTCCAACATGAGACACTTTAGGGGCCATAATATGGGGTTTGTTAATAATCTAAGATAACAGCACTATCCCAGGAAAACCAGGGCATGTCCCATGTGCAGCCGCTATACTCTGATCAGATCAGATCACTGTCCGTAACGTATCCAAGTACATTTTAGGTTTATATGCCTTTGTATTTTCGTCTTTACTGTCAGCTTTGCCCTTTCTTTCCCAATAGCCAGAGCCCGTGCATTCCTCAGAAGCCTGACCATTTCAGTGAGATTTCCCAGATCAGCCCAGTCTTTACAGATACCTCTTTATATCAGAATAGTTTATATACTTAATTAGCAGCCTGATGCATTCCAGCTCGTCACAATTATGTTAATGTTTATTGTTTTGACTCTTTGTATTTAATTTTTTATATTTTCCTCCTTAATCAAACCATAGGCTCTTTAAGTAAGGGCCCATGTTTTGAATTATATGTACTCTTCAAGTCATTACATGTATTTATTCATAGTCATGTGATACATAGTTGTTGATTATTTTTTAGCCACCTTTATCTTTCCTAAAAAACCTTCCCCTTAATGTCAATATTGTGTATTTGTCCTTGCAAAAAAGGTTTTAACAGTTTTGCAGTGAAAATTTTTAATTTTTGTATTTTAAACTTAAATTACCATTTTTTAAAACATGGAAACATTATAGAAATAGAAAAAGGAGTTGGTGTTCACGGTGCTCAGCGCACATCTCCAGCTGTGGTAGCCCATTTCAATGAAAATTAATACTTTGAATAGGCCTGCATTTCTTGATTATAAAAATAATAGGTATTTAAAAGAGAAGAAAGGATTAATTAGTTGGTGAGGCTTAGAGATTTAAAACTATTTGAATGATTCTTATTTTCTTATTATGAGCCTTTAATTTGGAAAAAATTACTGATTTTTTCAGTTTTTTTAATATAGTTAGATCCTAAAAATACAGATTAAAAATTAATTTTAAAACTTTTAAACTCAATACAGAGAATCATACATACCATA
>CAUYPK010052906.1:0-22388 GCA_963574355.1 Loris lydekkerianus | reverse complement strand
TTTTTTTCTGATTAGGCTAGCCAGAGGTTTATCTATTTTATTGACCTTTTCAAAAAACCAACTTTTTGATTTATTGATCTGTTGTATAATTCTTTTGTTTTCAATTTCATTTAATTCTGCTCTAATTTTGGTTATTTCTTTTCTTCTACTGGGTTTCGGGTTGGAATGTGCTTCCTTTTCCTGTTGCTTGAGGCGTCCCATTAAGTTGATAACTTCCTCTCTTTCCGTTCTCTTGAGGAATGCTTGCAGTGCTATAAATTTCCCTTTTAGGACTGCCTTTGCCGTATCCCAGAGGTTCTGACAATTCTTGTCTTCATTGTCATTTTCTTCCAGAAATTTAACAATTTCCTTCTTAATCTCATCTCTGACACAACTATCATTCAACATAAGGTTATATAACTCCCATGCTTTTGTATGAGTATTCAGATTCGTGTTGTTACTGAGCTTAACTTTTATTCCATGGTGGTCTAAGAAGATGCAAGGAATAATTTCTATTGCTTTAAATTTAATGAGGTTAGAGTAGTGACCTAAGATGTGATCAATTTTGGAGTATTTTTCGTGGGATGATGAGAAGTATGTGTTTTCAGTTTGGTTGGGATGAAATGTTCTGTAGATGTCCACTAAATCCAAATGTTGGATGGTGTGGTTGAAATCTAAAATTTCTTTGCTCAGTTTCTTATCAGAGGATCTATCCATCACTGCCATGGAAGTGTTGAAATCTCTGACTATTATGAAGCTGGAGGAAATGAAGTTGCTCATGTCTGTTAGAGTTTCTCTTATAAATTGAGGTGCATTCTCGTTGGGTGCATAAATATTGATAATTGAAATCTCATCATATTGAGTATTACCCTTAACAAATATGAAGTGACCATTCTTATCCTTCCTTACTTTTGTTTGTTTAAAGCCTATTGTGTCTTCAACTAGAATTACAACACCTGCTTTTTTCTGATTACCATTTGCCTGAAATATGGACGACCATCCTTTCACCCTGAGTCTATATTTATCTTTTAAGGGAAGATGTGACTCTTGTATATAGCAAATATCTGGCCTGAGTTTTTGTATCTAGTCAGCTAACCTGTGCCTCTTTAGAGGACAGTTTAAGCCATTCACATTAATGGGGAATATTGATAAGTCTGGTAAAATTTTGGGTATTGCGTGTTTCAAAAGTCCAGTGGACATTTAAAATCTTTTCACTACTGTGGAAGTTGGAATTTGATCAAAAGTTTCTGAATGAGTTTACTTTTGTAGTGGAGGATTGGGCTGGTCATTATGGAGGATAGGTCTGCAAATATCCTGAAGAGCTGGTTTGGTTATGGCAAATTTCTTCAGCATATGAATGTCATTAAAGTATTTAATTTCTCCATCATAAATGAAACTCAGTTTAGCTGGATACAGGATCTGGGGTTAAAAGTTATTTTGTTTTAGGAGGTTAAAATTTGATGCCCACCCTCTTCTGGCTTGAAAAGTTTCAGCAGAGTGATCTGCAATCATTTTAATATTCTTCCCTTTGTAGCTAATGAATTTCTTACATCTGGATGCTTTCAGAATTTTCTCCTTCATATTAACTTTAGTGAAGTTAATTATGATATGCCTGGGGAATGTCTTATTGGGATTGAGTCATGCTGGGGTTCTGAAACTGTCTGCTATCTGAATTTCAGAATCTCTTGGCATGTCTGGAAAATTCTCTTTTGTAATTTCATGGAGAAGGGCCTCTGTGCCTTGCAAGGCCACTTCATCACTGTCAGGGATTTCAATGAGGCAGACATTAGCCTTCTTTGAATTATCCAAGAGCTCTCTGAGAGAATGATCCATTTTTGTTCTCCATTTCTCTTCCTCTTTGAGAGTTTGGGAGTGTTCAAATGCTTTGTCTTCAATGTCAGAGATCCTTTCTTCTTCTTGCTGTACTCTGTTACTGTGGGATTCTACTGTATTTTTCAGCTCTTTGAGGGCTGCAAATTCTTGCTGCAATGCGTCAAAATCTTTGGTGGCTTTGTCTTTAAATTTGTTAAATTCTTTAGACAACTTTTGAATTTCTCCTCTAATTTCTAGTTCTGACTTTTGAATTGCTCTTCGCATTTCTAATTCCAAATTTTCCTCCATTCTATTAATCTTGTTTTCAATCCAAATTCTGAATTCAATTTCTGACATCTCGGCCAGCTGTTTATGAATGGGATCTTCAGTTACATCTGCCATATCTTTTCTTGGGAGGGGTTTATCTATTCTGGTTATTCATGTTACCAGAGTTTTATGCTGATTCTGCCCCATGATTATTTTACACCATTTGACTTTTCACCTGGAACTTTGTCAAGGACCTGTACCATGCTACGGCCTGAGAAACTGGGGACCTGTTTGGTGTGGTGGGGCTAGGTCGTTCTGTCTTGTTTTCAGTTGGTCTCTGTCTGACCCTAGTGAAACAGTTACTCTGGATTGAAGTCTCAGCTGTGGAGAAAATCAGCAATTAAGTCACCCTGCCCCCACAGGCAACAATTGGAAAAGTAAAATCAAACCTTCCTACAACCACACACCCAAGGCACCACTTGAATAGTCCTCAGGCGATTGGCTCAATTTAAAAGGTCCAAATCAATTGTCTCAGTCAGCACCCACTTTCTCCCACTTTCTTATGTGGGAGAGCTTAAAGGGTCTCTGGCAACTGGATCGTTGTGGTCTGTTGACAACTCAAATATGACTTGCTCCGGTGCTTCGTGAAGTTAGGAGGACCCACCCAGCAAATAGATTAGTCTGGGAAGGTTGATGCCCCCTTCTCCACCTTGCACCTCTTTCACACCCAGTCACTGATAGCTCTGCAGGTCTGTGACCCAGTTGCCTCCAGTGAGCAGATACTCCAGGGATTTGAACCTGCCTGAATCACAAGGAAATTTATATCTGTTCAGCCAGGCTGTTGCTCTCTGTCTCTATTCAGCAGGTAGAGGTGAGGCCTGACAACTTCGGGTGGTTGATGGAGGCTGGGGGGTGTTCACTCAGTTCCAGCCCTGCCCCTGATTGATGTTACTGACAGAACAGAACAACTTTGTGGGAATTTGTTTCTGTCCCTGCTAAATTCCCCTGCAGAAGAGAAGCTGTTTTGAGTTCCCAGAACCTGTGCCTCAAGCCCTGTCTTTACTCCTGTAGGTTTGTATTCGCATCACGGTTAGCTGTCAGCTCTAGCCTCCTGCCTTCTTTTGTCTATATGCTGACGATCCCCTGAGGGCTGGGTGCGTCTTAGGCTCAGTAAAGTGGTCCTCTGGGTCAGCCCCACCGTGGGAATTTCCCGGATTTGCACTTGCATTTTCCTGTCCCCACACTCCACCCAGGCTGGAACCACCTCAGACAAACCCTTTACTCACAGGGCCTGTGTTTCAGTCCCAGATCTGTTCCGCAGTGGTTGCCATCTGAGAAGATGCCCGGCCTCCTCTGGTTGCCCAGGGAGATAGGAGGTGTGGCTTCAGAATATCTGGGGGTGAACCCTATTGTTGCCAAAAATGGCTGCTGCTCTGTGCCTCGAGGCACTGCCGCTCCAGTGTGATTCCCTGTCAGCCAAGCATCCTCTACTCACTCCTGTGCTGCAGAATCAGCACTGATTAGCTGCAGCCTACACCGTGTCCACACCCTTTGAGAAATCACACAAGAATGTGGACTCTTGGGGACAGGCCTCCAGACCTCAGAGTGAGAATGTAGGGGATTGCTGGGGACTCAGAATTGCAGGTAGAGAATATATACAGTTTTATACAGTTTTATGCCTGGCAATAGAACGCCGTGGCACCCTAGTAGGGGAGGTAGGTCAAGTTTTTAGAGGGTCTGTCCCATGGAGTTAATGTTTTTTAATTTAGAAATGATTGTAGATTATTACTTTCATTTCATTTTACTTTATTTCATATAAAGTTTTATTCTTATGGGCTGAGAGGAAATTACTAAAATCTCCTAACACTTTTTTGCTTTTTTTCTATTTATTGTTTTATTTACTACATATTTGTACATCAATTTTGCTGCTGTCTTAGTTGTTATGTACATATTTAAGACTGACACAACTCTTTTGTGGTTTCTTTACTCATTAAAAATTGTCTGATACTATTGCTTTAAAACATTATGCCTTGAATTTATCCTTGACTGGTATTTTAAAGTTTGTATTTGCTTTGAAGTGTATGCACACCTGTGTATGTGATTATGTTTTCTTTTAATCGTTTGGAAAGTCTATTGTGTTTTCACTTATTTAAGTAGTTATATTTATAGCTATGAATGTATTGAATACACATATCTTTACTTCTCTGCATAGTACCTATTTGCTCTCCATTCTGAAATGCACATGCTATCATGTTCTTGAGTCCCTCCCACCTGCTCTCTCTACCTCACCATTTTCCCCATGACACTAGATTTTGATAAATTATGTTATTATTGTTCTTTCTTTAAGTGAATGCTTAATGCTTTTAATATAATTTTTATCTTTTTCTGAATTTATGAACTTTAAAAATCATGCATATTGATTTTCTTACTTTGACAATAAAAGATGATGCTGGCATGCATACAATATTTTCCCCTTTCTTTCTTCCTGTTCTGAATTTTGATAGTTTAAATGTCACAATTGAGATAATATACATTCTATTTAACAGCAAATTTTCTAAATAGCTGCATATTTGTTCAAAGTAAGTAATTTAAATTAACTTAATAACAGTTACCAATTCTTAGATAGTATTTTATTCCTTTATTTATGATCATGTGACTTTAATATTTCCTTTAAGAAGAGATCATGGAATCTCTTTCTAGAGTTCTTAATATTTATTTTTTATACAGTAATTGTTGGTTTTTATTTTGTAAATGTGGTAGTGTGTTTAAAAGGTATTGCCATTCATAAATTTATTTATACTTTCTTCATCCACTTCTCCAAGTCTTTCTTTTTTTCTCCAGAGATGTTTTTACATCTCCATATTTTCCCAGTCCAGCAATTGAACTTTTATTATAAAAATGTACATACTCTTTTTAGTGAAATATCTCAATAATGGGGAAAAAGTATCCAATGTCCTCAATACTACTATGAAACCAATATATAAATACTTACACACTCATGCGAATAGAGTTGTTAATGTTTGAAAATGGCTACCTAAAATGATATTTTGGCTGGGTATAAAATTGTTGACTGATACTTTCTCTAACAACTCTGAAGACTTTGTTCCATTATTTTCTAACACTAAGTGTTTCTGGGAGCAGTTTAAGGGAAGATGAATTTTTCATTTTTATCTTGTCGAGTTGGGATTTTTCCCCTAGCTATAGACATTTTGCCATATTTTTGAGGTATAAATGTTTAATATGTGTCTCTCTGCTAATGATCTGACTTAATTTGGTAATTGGTCCCTTCAAAATGTAGATTCAAATTTTTATTTTAACAATATTTTGTAATATACATCTTTGCATAATTTTAATGTTCTATTTCACCAATTTCACACATATTGGACCTCCATCATTTTCTCTTCCACAATTGTAAACCTATTGTTACTTTTTTTCTATATTATTTTTCTGTTTCCTTAAGTTCATACTCTATGCCCCTGATCATTATTGTGGCAGAGTTTATTTTCTACTTACAACTTCTAAAATAATTTTTACTTTTTGATGATTTTATTTTTATTTTTCTCTTCCAATTTGTCTTGACTTTTGTTATTTTTTTTTTTTTTTACATATTTTATTTTGTGGTCAGTTTTTGTAATTTTATTCTTATACTTCTTTGGTCTTTTATTTCATAGAGGTCATTTTTTAAATGAGATAATAGTAGGGTACATGTTTTCCTTACTAAATACCAAAAGTTTTCTGAATGTTCATTGTCTACTTTGCTTTGCTATGTTTCTCCTACACCCAACCTAGGATTTCAGAGGAGTCTCTTGTTATCTTTGGTTTTCCCTCATCTTTGAGTGGGGAATTGACTTCTAGATGAGCTATATACTGCTGGAATATGTACCAAAGAAAGACCAGGAGAAGGAGATACACTAGAGAGAAGCTTGAGAGTGGGAGGAAAACTCTGAAAGTGTATTTGTTGTCCATGGAGACTCTACCATCATCTCCCTATTTTTTAAAGGATATGTGGTCTCCTGGCTTTGCCACAGTGGGTATCCTGTTTCAGCATCCTCATGTATGGTAGTCTGGGTATCATGTAAAACATTATTCCTATTTTTTTCTTCTTACTCCTTTTTTTTTAGGTTTGTTTCAGAAATAATATAGAGAAAAATCACATTTACTATATACTTTTAAAATTTCTATTTATAAATTTGTCTTTATGTTTCTTCCAAAAATGTATTCGAATGCCCCCTCTTCACAACTTCTCTCTCCCCACATTGACTGACTTAGTTAAAAAAAAAATCTCTTGATCATTTGACAAATATTGTAGTAAATTTTATTATAATTATTTATTTCCTTATGGATTTAAGTATATAAAAATGCTTTTCTCTTGTGTGTGTAAATTATTTGCCCATTTTTTTTTTTACCAATTTATCTAATGGATAGATCTATATCTGTTTTTAATTTGTCTGAGTTTTTTAAATAAGAAGAATCATATGTTTGTCATAGCTGTTAAAATAATATTATTTTCTTTGAGCTTTACTTTACTTTAAAGTATATTTTACTTAAGGATTTTAAAATTTTTCTGTGGTAAAATTGATTTTTAATTTTTTTATTATTTATCCTTTGTTTTTCAGTTTAGAGATCCCTTTCCTATTCTG
The DNA here is from genome assembly GCA_963574355.1 of Loris lydekkerianus. NCBI lineage: Eukaryota > Metazoa > Chordata > Mammalia > Primates > Lorisidae > Loris > Loris lydekkerianus. The sequence continues at coordinate 15,690 of CAUYPK010052906.1, read as the reverse complement.
AGATTAAATAAATGTTCAATAATTTCTTTTATCTTATTGAGTGTTTGATGATTTTTATTTATTTATTTTTTTCACATAGACCTTTTTGGTCTATTTGACTTTGTACTTTATATTTATTTAACATTATACAGGGTGACCATAAAGGTCATGCGCAATTTAAATAGTTGTTGCAATTCAATCGTTACAACTATTTAAATTGCACATGACCTTTATAGTCACCTTGTATTAGGTATGTAAACTTGTTATTAAAGACATTGTCATATGATTTTATTTTTCTATACAACAATCTGTTGTGGAATATATCATAATGTATTTGTCTTTATTATTTGCTATTATACTGCTTCTATTATTTTTATTATTTGAGTTCATTGCAGTAAAAATAGATTCCAAATATTTTGCATTATTTCATTCCCCAAAAGTGTGATCTATACTTTTGGGGAATGAAATAATATAGGGTAAAAATTATAAAAATAATTAAATATTTTGATACAAATGTCTTTTTACATGGATTCTTGTATTTTGTAATCTGGTCAATGGTATTGTTTGGAGAATTTGTCTTAATAAGAACTCTCTCAAGTGACCAAGCAGTTTAGTGTGTTATGTGAACTAGTCATTTCAATCTACATTTTCTTTCACAATTTCTTGTATGCAAAAAAATTGTTCTCATTTTGCCACCCATTACTTTTCTCATCATCTGTAGAGGAAAACATTGATGTCAAGGGACACTTAACACCTCTTCCCAAGTCCACAGAGCCATCAACTGGGCCAGCCAGGTTAAGGGCTGGGTTTTCTGATCGTCCTGCACCATTTCCTTGTCTCCTAAAAACAAACACCAGCTCACTGACCGAGAGTCCAAAGTGGGAGGTGACTTTAAAATGTAAGAGGGGTATAAATGCCCATCAATTCAAGAGAAATAAGGCTGCCAGCTAGGGCAGTAAATTCACTGAGAAGGAACCCACCTTTCATGGTTCCCCAAAAGTACTAAGATAGCTAAGAAATCTTTGAGCAAAAAATCTGAAAATTTTGTGAATCAAAACCCTAAGAATTTCATTTAGCTTTAATCAAATATTTATGATGCCCTCATTACTCTCCAGTCAAGAGGTAGCTCAGGCTTTCATTTGAATTACTGAGCGGGAAGGGAGTTTGAAAAAGAAATATATTATATGCACGTTTATACAGATCACATACGCATAGGTTGGTTTTGTAGACTGTGTTGGAACGCTGTTGCTTACCTGGGGCTGCAGTAACGGTAATGGTAAATTCCATGACAGCCACGTGACAGCAGGAGCTCCTGCTGTTCCAGGGAGCATCTGGGTACCCGGGGTCTTCCGCAGGCTTCCGTGGGGCTGTAGGGATGCGTGGAGGCATCTCTGTCACTGCAGTGCCTGGCACATTTGACTGGTGAGTGACAATCAGGGGGCATTTACACCCAGAGAGGCAAAGTCCTGAAGGAGGAAGGACATTCCGGGCAGAGCAGGCCACTTCAGGAAACGCAGAGGCCACAGAGAGCAAGGAGAGTTTCACTAAGTGCAGGTCAAAGTGGCTGGGGCACATGTGTGGAGTAGTGACGGGTGACAAGAGGGAAGGGAAGTCAGGTCTGTCCCAGCGGACTTGGCTCCATAAAGGAGCTTGGACGCTATCCCTCTGGCAATGGGGAGACATGTGTGGGTTGTCAGCTAGCCAGCGACATCATTTGGGTCACGTTTTAAGATTGCTCTGCCTTGGTATTGAAATGAACTGGTGGGAGGCAAAGACAAGTTGGGAGGGTTTCTGAAACCCTGGGACCAGGGGAGGCCCTGGAGAGGCAGAGCAGGACTTGCAGATATTCAGGTTCTAGAACAGAGGCCATTCCGTGGCTACTTGGATGTGCAGTGTGAAGAAGGTGGAAGCCTCCAGGGCAACTCCTGTGTTCCAGCTTAAGTGACTATTTTCAGGACCTGCAGAGCACTAGGGAAGACAGCTCGAAGAGGAAGATGAGTTTGTCTTAGAGAAACTGTGAGTTGTCTGTGTGATGTCCCCTGGAGATTCTGACTGGACAGTTGAGTGTGCTGATCTGGGGCTCAGGAGTACATATGGGGTTGTACACAGGTTTGTAGGTTTGAAAGCCAGATGTTGAGGGTTTTCTTATCTTATGACTTCTATTTTCTGCAAGAGGAGTCTCAGGAGGGATAGAGGGGTGTGGAGAGAGCTGGCAGCAGAGGAGGTGGACGTGAGGGACCCTAAGTGCCCTTGCCTTCAGCAGCTACAGGTTTAATTAAGGGTACAGGTACATCACAGATGGGCACACCTAGGCTGGAGAGTGGGAAGGAAAGGGAAGGAAAGGCCATGATAGGGGCATCTAACCCCAACTCAGAGAAAGAAGGTGGGGGGAATAGGGAAAGATTCTAAAACAAACAAAACAACCCAGAGCAAACAGACAAAAATCCACTCCCCAAAACCCAAAAACATTCAAATATTTCATTTGAGATTTAAAGGATGAGAAGGCCTTATTTGGGTATAGGAGGCATGAATACTGCATCTGAAGTGAATCACAGCCTTGGGGGTGAATAGAGGCTCATTATTGGGAAGTAAGGTGAGATGAAAGTAAGGAAAGAGAGGGAGGAAGAGAAGATGGGAGAGGGAGAAAGAAGAAGAAAAGGAGAGAGGAAGGAAGAAAAGAAGAGGAGGAAGGAAGGAAGGAAGGAAGGAAGGAAGGAAGGAAGGAAGGAAGGAAGGAAGGAAGGAAGGAAGGACGGGCACTGGGAACCGTAAGGCAGGGTCACACAGGGCCTGACAAACCCAGATAAGGCATTTTAACTTCATCTCAGCTCAAGGGGTCTCCCTGATGAGTTGAATCCAGATGAAACTTGCTTACATTTGCAGACACTTGCTGATGTTGTTTTAACAGAAGGGTTGGAGCCTCCTTAGACAACTTCATGAAAGAAGTAAATGTTTGGATTTTGTTGACCCATGTTTCCAGGTCTTTCTTTAATGCAATTTCTGGGGGGGGTGGGGGGGAACCCTCTGTGAAGTTGAGGTCTAAGACAGCTGTCACCAGCAGGAGGGTGAAAGGTTCACAGGTGTGTGGAAGGATTCGCAGGCTCCACATCGGCCTTTCTCTGTGTCCCCACCCTCCCCACTCTCAGAGAGGGACCTGGCAAGAGAAATATAACCAAAATGGGAAAGGAAGAGGGTGCACAGGGGTGGCAGAGGCTCCCATCTTGAGTCTGCCTGACTGGTGGCAGGTGGGGGTGCCCTAGGAGCGAGGAGTGAATGTGATGTAAAAATTCTTTCTCTCCTCTCCTCTCCTTTCTCTTTGTCTTCCTTTATATTAACCTACAGAGTGAGCCATGTGGCACAGAACAAGGGTGGACTTTTCTTTTGGAAGTCCTAATGCAAGTGAAAGAACAGAACTTTGGAAACAGGTAGCCCTATTTCCTAATCCTAGTTTTATACCAGTTTTGCTTCCTTTTACTAGTGTGTGACATAGGATGGACTATTTCAAGTCTTTTGACCTTTTTAATCCTTAAATAAAAAAACAAAAACAAAGACATTTTTGTTTTCCATCAGAGCCTGGTTGTGCAGCTGCAGCAATGCTTACCATTCAGTGAGCATCTAACAAACATTCATTCTTGTCCCCACCCATCTTGGGAAGTGCTTTTGTATCTAGGGATCCAAGAAGGTTCTAGAAGAAGGACCAGGGAGGTAGATGGTTTCAGAAAGGAAATAGTTAAGGAAACTGGATATACCTTTGAGCTCAACTTACCTGTATGGAAGAGAAGTCAGAAAGTTACTGAGTGTAGTTATGAATAATTTACGTATAAGTTGTGTAGTTACACAAGTGTCATTCTCACTATGTTCAGTGAATCAACTTGAACTTGGGCCTTTTAATTTATGGGTCTTTTCTAAGACAAGATGCATGTAATGGGAATCAACAAAATAAAAACAAATGGGAAAAGATCCAGTTCCTGACACAGAAAGCTCCTGTAGTTATAAAAGGTTCCTCCCCACATATTTGTTGAACAAGAGAGAACATTGTTTAATGTCTAGTGTACAACTAGAAGGCATGGGGTCATGACCCATGTGCATGAGGAAGGTAGGAGGAAGGTTGCACAGTAGAAGAAAACTTTGAGTTGGACTGGGGGAGCGAAAGGAAGGAAGATGTTGCATGAAAGAGTAGACAGGGGCCCAAGATTGAGACTTGGTTTCTTATTCTCCCTGCCCCGAAGACTTGTGTTTAATGTGCAAGAGGAAAAATAAAACTCTTTGCTGTTGGTTCTCCCATTTACAATGAGTAGACCTGTGCCTCCTTTTCTACAACCTTCCAATACTCATCCTTGACCTAACGTTAAAAAGAGGAACCAATGCAGTATTAGACCTGAAAATGCTTCAAAAAGCACATCATGCTACCTATGTGCCCACAATGTGGCAAGGAGGTGCCTAGGATTTCCCCTTGCTATGGCCTCAGGGTACTTCCTCAGGTCTAGGCCTGGTACCTCCATCTTTCTCCAAAACTCCATGGGCTCAGCCCTTCGATATCTCAATGACTATCACTAATATTATTTGTGTTTATTTTCCCTCATGACTGGTATAGAGAAGGCTGCCTATTTGTAAATTCCATGAAAGCCAAGGTCATATATGGAATTTTCACCCTTGTGTTCCCCATGTCTATCTTAGTATCTGGAAGGACTTAGGGATTGATAGGCCAAAAAAGAATGGATGAATAGAGGGCTGGAAGAATGGATGCTTGAATGAGTGCAGTGAAGAAACTGAGTAGACCTTCCCTAGCTCTTTGGTCCCCTATAGATTTACCCCTGTAATTTTTTTTCTTTAAAAGATATTTCATTCTTTTATTTATGTTTTCTTTTTTTTTCTGTGTTTTCTAAATACTGTCATGGAAACTTTCATCTCTGTGTTCCCCATATCTAGCTTAGAATTTCACTGTAGAAATTCAGAAAATTTTTACACTCTCTAATTCACTGTGGGAATTTTTTCAAGTAGATATGTGTAGGGGGGAAAAGCCCTATTCCATGAGACAGATAATATTAATTAATTTTTTTCACCATTTTTTCTCTGCATTCATCTAAATATTTACCTACCAGCCAATAATGTGCATCTCTATCATTATACTTGAAAATTAAAATAATTTTGTTCCTTACTTGTTTTCTACTTAGCATTACATCATGAGCATATTCCTTCAAGTATTTGTTTTTAAAGAAACTTATATATGGCCAAATAATTCATTAAATTATTCTTATTATGCTAGACATTTTAAGATAATATTTACTTTTGTAATATTGTTGACAATGAGGAAATAAATACCCAATGGGCCTAAATCTTTGAGGGCTATGTTATTCCTTAAAAATGAAGTTTTATATTGGACTAATTGAGTCAATATATATAAATATTTTAAGCCTTGTGATATAAGTTGCTAAAGTGTTTTCCTGGAAAAGTGCTTCCATTTACATAATTTTTAGTGGTAAGAGTATTCATCTTATATACTCTTAATATCTCTGTGACCAAACTTCAAAAGCAATTACTGACTTTAATGTTCATTACCAGTACTTAAATATTGTCCTTCAGTCCCTAACTCTGATTTATTCTTATATTCTGATATTACTTAATTCTGATAACATATATGCATGGTTTTGCATATATATTCAACTAAATATTCAGAAACAAATTCTTATTTTGCAGAGAGTAAATGACTTTCTTTTTATAATTTAAAAAATGTTTTTATCTTTTATTTTTAAAATTTTATTTATTTATTTTTATTAAGTCATTTATAGATAGATCATAAATACATTTATGCCATTATGGGATGTAATGTGTTGATTATTTGTACAAATTGGAGTGCTTACATCCTGCTAATCAACATAGCTTTCACCTCATTTACCCAATGACAGCATTAAGACATTTGTGTTCTACACCTGATAAATCCTAGCCTAGGATGAGGGAGGGAAGTAAATGACTTTCTATTTTATTTATACATGAAAGACAATTGTGCCGAGTATAACACTCTTGGCTCACAAAATATTCTCCACAAGTCTCTACAGAGGCAATCTTCTGTTCTTCACCCTCAGGAAAGGTAGAATCTATCCTGAGCTTTATTCCTTCTCCTGATCTAAGCTGTATGCTTGGATACTTGTAGGACTCATTTTTTTATAACTCATCGTTTTTTATAACTCATCGTTTTTGCTAATAATTATTTCTGTTTGATTTTTCCCCAATAAATAGAATCAAATTTTCTGATTGGCATGCCCGTCCATCTTTTCTGAATCCAGCTGTCACTTCTATTCCAGCTGTCCTAACTTCTTATGCATGATCATTTTTAACTCGAGATGTCTGACATTTTTCTTGTTTTTACTATCTTCTCTCATCTTCTCTTTAATTATTTATAATTCTTTGCCTTTTTGTCTAATTCTGAACCATCTAGTCAAATTTGCTCTTCATGTCACTGATTGTATTTTTTATAATTCTTATCCCCCTCTTTAAAATCTCCTCTGCGGCATCTTTTCTTTCTGGCCCCTCATCCTTTTCTTCTCACTTAGTTGTCATTTGACTTTGACTTTGTTACAACTCATGACTTCTGGCTGGCCCCCACTGAAGATACCCAATAATACCAGATCATTTTCCTTTTTACCAAAAAAAAATTATTTCAGCACTAAACCATTCTCTGTGTTTTGTGTTTTCACTGATGATTCAAGCTAACCTTCTCTCCCCTCTCCTACCTTCTGAAGTGTTGCTGTTCTTTCAGTCAGCCCCTTTTCTTGTTGATTCATCCTTACATCAGGAGTGGGCTCTTTGGACCCTGTGTTGACCAGTGAGATTTGTGTTCTATGTTTCTGTATGTGCTCTCTCTACCATACACCAACTTATAAATTATATGTAATCTGAGTTCCTCAAATCCAAGATAAATAAACACAACAGAAATAGCAACAGGACCTGTTGTTGATTAAGGATTAGCACATTGCAGTCAGTATGCTAAGTGCTGTACATGCATGAGCTCGTTTTATCCTCCAAACCACCCTGCCAGGCAAATATTATCTACTATGGAGAATTTTTAGATGAGGACACAAGAACTGAAAAAGTGGATAGCTTCACTGAGGTTGACCAGCTAGCCAAGTTCACAGACTCTGGCCTTTTAGTCCACAACATCTTAGGTGAAGGGTCTAGTGGAATCCTCCAGGGAGAAAGTGCCCCAGGTGTTCCTTTCGCCAGCTCCACATTGGGCTCAGATTCACTGAGCACATAGATTGTGCGGATGACTACCATCTTCAGCATACACTGCTTTCAGGGCTTCCAGCCTGTTTCTACCTAGTGTGCTTAGACTATGGAGACCATGTCTTCCAGGTCTGGTCATGCAACTACTGTCAGGTGTCTTGACTTTCTACTTCCTTGTTTTCTGAGATTTAAAGTCTTGTAAAAGCTACAAAATAGTAAGATGAACAGTAACAATGGGAATAGCTGCCCTGTTTTTGTCTACAATGTAGTTTATACTGTGCAAAATACTTTACCTATACAAAGGCTATGAATATTTTCAAAAACTCTGGAAGGTGCTTGTATTCCTGTTTTATAGCTGAAAACACTGAGTCAGAGCCTGCCATCCCATTGCCTCTACTCCTTAGAGTGAAAGGACCACTGATGGAGGAGAAAGGCAAGAAGCAGTGGTGAGGTTCCCCTCGAAGTTATACTGATATTAAAATGAAAGAGCTGCGGAGCTTCCCCCTTTGGGTGGAAGGTTTCCTAGAAGGTGTGTGCAAGACCTTCCTCCCCAACCTCAGATAGGTGGGTTCACTCAATCAGCAGTGGCATGGTAAGAGGAGGCCAAGAAGATAATCTTTATCCCTGTTCCCTGAGTTATGCATTCAGATACTGGGAAGAACATAAATCACAGTTATAAGTGATAATTTAGTGGGCTTTCTTTCTTCTATGAGTCTGAGCCTCTGCTTTTTCATCTGTAAACCAGCGATTTTAATAGTACCACCCTTGCAGAGCTGTGAGCTTCAAGTAAGAATTATACCATGCCTTTATCATACTGACTGACTCAAAAAATGTCAGGACCCAAACATGTTTATTGTCCTTTCTATTATTTTTCTGTGCTCAGGAAGGCTGTAGGAAGAAGTTGAAGGAAATTTCATCAGAAAGTGCTCTTTTGATGCCCTTTTAAAGGCAGAACTAACACAGAGTGACTTAAAAATGTATGTAGGGGTATGTTCATATTCACTGTAGATTAGTCAATTAATGCTTGTCTCCAGGGCAATCAGCAATGTGAAATGACAGACACAGACCATGTCAAAGCCCTTGACTGTTGTGGGTCTCTGCTCCCATTTCCTAACTTCTTTGGTAGGTGATCCCCAGAAACAATGATCATCTTCACTCACCTTGGTTATCATAGGTTTCTCTTTAGCCAAACTCAATCCTTCAGATCTGAGCACTTTGACCCTTCTGGCCTTTATGTTCCAAGGCATCTCATTTCATCCATTTATCTATCCATCCATCCATCCATCCATCCATCCATCAGACTGAGCACCTTGAGTGAGGTACTGGGGATTCAGAGATTGTCAAGGTACAAGTCCCACCTCTCAGTCCACATGACCCCATAGGCCTGATGCAGCCAACTAGGTAGAATTGTCCTTAGGCACTTAAGTGCATTGGGGTGGATCTTTGGAAAAGGGGCAATGAATTTCAGGTGACTTCCCAAATAGATTATATCACTACCCATCCTGCCTCATGAGGTCCCCTTGCATGTTTCCTCAAAGAAAATAAAAACAAAAAGCCCAAAATTCTCCTGTCTCTAAATTGTAGAAATTATAGTGTTGGTCTCCTTGGCCTTGTGGTCCAGAGGTCTGCATCAGTGGAGATAAGGTCCTGTTCCCAACACCACATCCCTCCTGGGTACTCTGAGATTTCTTCTCATGTAGACAGTGCCCGTCTGCACTCTCAGCGACTGTCTGCAGAAGAGTAACTCTGGTGTGACAAGCTCTTTCAGAGGGTAGATATTTTTAAAGATTGTTAGGATCCTGCCAGCAGCTCTTATTACCGAGTACTTCGAGGCTTTTCTTGGGAACAAAGTTGGGTGCAAATACCTTCTAACGTGCAGTCTGCCCTGACAGAGACTGTGCTATTATTACTCCAGGAGGTTAACATCCCACTGGGTTTTCAAGTTGATTCATTACTTTTTTCATGACTTGTATTTATTTTTCAGCACCTGTGAAAAACCACATTGATATTTCATTACCCACTATCATCAACTGCCTGTTGTGTGTAAGCACTTGTGCTCCTTGAAGGCAATTTAAAAAAAAAAAAAAGAAAGAAAGAAAGAAAGTTATTTAAAAGTTTAAAATCAAAATTGAGTTTATATCAGTTCTTTTAACATTTGACTTAAAGAGGTATTTTCTTGAATCTTTATCTCAATTGAGAAGTTGGATTTAAATAGTTCAAAGATGTTATTTTGAATTTAATATATATTTTTAAAATAGAGTCTGGATTCTATAGACTTGAAAGAAATTTACCCCCAAATAGATCTCATCTGGCTGTGTCCCAGCTTTGTTTTCTAAGAAGCTGCTGGAAGTCCCACAGACCATGCAAACCCAGCATGGAAAAAGCAAAATAATTTCATTTCCCCCTACACCTGTCCCTCCTCCTCTGTCTCCTTGTCCTTGTATTAGTAAGCTTTCCCGATGAGTTTCCAGCCTTCACTTGCAAGGTCTCCCTTTCTTCTTCACTATGAAGTAAATACTCTCCCTGTGTCTACAGACCCCATGGTTTTCAGCTGCGACTCTCCAGGGGAGCTTGTTAAGATGCAGGTGCCTTTGTCCTTCCTAGTGATCTGGGCAGTGGCTGGTGGTTGATGGTTTCAGCACACTTCCAAGGTTTATTCAGCTACACCCCAGAGTGTGAGATCTCTTAAGTCTCACTCTAATGAGTCTGGTCCAGGCACTCCTTGTCTCTGGTTTTATTTTCTTTATGATCCATTGGACCTTCTTGCTCCCCTCTGCTGCCCTCTCCAAGCCTTCTCTGCACTCTTTTCATGATTTGATCCTCTTGTTACTCTTCTATTAAAAACGTCAATGAAGTGCTATGGTTAGAGAATGACGGAAAAGTTAGGGTGGCATTTTAGGAGCTCTGAAAGCATTTTCTAGTGTCATGTGTCATGACTGTCTTCCACATGCTGTCTACTCATGGATGGATATCACTGGAGCTGCTTCCAAGAATATAAAACTGAGGACAGGTTGTATGGGAGCAGGAGGGTACCCAGAGCGGGGAGGAGCTCTGGCCCTGATGACCAGAACACATCTGGATCATGCATTCAGTGTGGATGTCGTAAGCGAGGGGTGGCCAAGTGCAGTCCCCTAGTGCTATGGTCTCCAAGCCCCAGACCCCAGATCAGTTGCTCTCTGTGTCCCATTAGTAATCAGGCTGCACAAGAGGAGGTAAGTGGTGGGCCAGCAAGTAAAGAAACTTCGCCTGTATGTACAGCTGCTCCCGTCCCTCACACCCCTGCCTGCGCTCCACCTCCTGTCAGATCAGTAATGGCATTAGATTCTCATAGGAGCATAAACTCTACTGTGAGCTGTGCATGTGAGGGATCTAGGTTATGGGCCCCTTATGAGAATCTAATGCCTGATGATTTGAGGTAAACGTAATGCTCTTAAATTATCCTGAAACCATCTCCCACCCTTAGTCCATGGTAAAATTTTCTTCCATGACACTGGTCCCTGGTGCCAAAATGATTAGGGACTGTTGCCCTGGGGAGTCATGGAGACTATTGTAGGGCCTACTGGAAAGTTGGTGCAAGCAACAGTATTGTCACCGGAGACAGTTAGTGTGGAGAAAAGTCTCATAGAAGACGTGATAGCTGCTTTCAAACATGTAAAGAGGGATGGCTGGGTGCAGTGACTCATGCCTGCAATTCTAGCACTCTGGAAGGCCACAGTGGGTGGACTGCTTAGCTCAGGAGTTCAAGATCAGCCTAAGCAAGAGTGAGATATCATCTCTACTAAAAAATTTAAATACTAGACAGATGTTGTGGTGGGTGCCTATAGTCCCAGCTACTCAGGAGGCCAAGGCCAGAGGATCTCATGAATTCAGGAGTTTAAGGTTGCTGTGTGCTATGATGCCATGGCACTCTACCCAATGTGACAGACTGGGACTCTATCTCAAAAATATAAAAAAACAAAAAGCAAACAACAAACATGAAAAAGCGGGATTATAAGGAGGATGTGGGTTTTGAGGGACAGAATTAGTCCTACTGTTTTCAGGTCAACACGAACCGTTCCGCCGAGCCTCTCCAAAGACAAAATGGACTTTGTTGGGAGGCAATAAGCTCCCTGTCATTGGAGACAAGAAAGCTGAGACTCAGCTGCCCCTTGGCCAGATCATTGAAGAAGTGGAAGGTACTTAAACAGTGTATGGTACATTGCAATCCTTAGTCATAGCCATCATCATCATCATCATCATCTTGATTCAAGCCTTCCAGATGTGCTGATCATGTGATATTTAAGATGTCTCTAACCCTGGGATTTTGTGAACCTGTGCATTGCAGACTGACACAGCTGGTCACAGTCATGGAGGTAGAGCCTGCTGAGCATCTTAAAACCAGCAGTTCATGCACCATGTGACACGCTCCACCCAGAGCCTGCTCTCTCTATTCAGATTGATTTTTTTTTCATGACTGGAAATAGCTTTTACATAATCTCCCACATTGCTTTGTTCTAAAGACTTATCCTTCACCTGCATTACCTTGTGTGGTTTCCAAGATATTGGTGATCAACCTTTGCAATAGCAGGTACCAAATTCTGCTTTGAAGCAAAATAATGAGAGCAATTCGAAGAGACGCACTGGCTGATGCTGTGGCTGTGATAGACCAGGGGATGTCCCACGCTGTTGCCCAAGGTGATGCCATCTACAGAACTACAAATACATTCTCAATAAAACCCAAACATGCCTTTTTTAATGCATTACTAAATACTGAGTTTTTTTAGTTTCTTCCTAATTTGTATTTTTACATCTTGACATGTAGCATCAATATTTATTAAAGGTATAACTAATTTATGGAATTATAAAAGTGAACTTTACTAAATTTTGTTGCCAGTAATTTTGGCTTTTAATATTATCTCAAAAAGTATGTTAGGATGGTTGAAAAACTGGATATAAAAGCAGTACATTTTCCACTTTATTTTTATTTTATTTTCTTCCTTTATGTTTTTTTTTAACTTAAAAAAACTCTAGGTAATCGTTTAAGAATAGTTTTAAGGTTGAGAAAATATTGCCATGGGGATGATCTTCTTGGAACTTGTGATGAACAGAAATATATATATGTATCAGCATATACATAAATATACATGTAAATGCACATATCCTTATATATCCAATTTTGAAAATGATGAAATATACCCAACATCTAGAATTCCGAGTCTACCTCTGGCTACCGTTTATGTAACTATGTATCTATCTGTCTATGAATATTTATTTATTTATTTATTTACTTATTTTTGAGACAGAGTCTCACTGTGTCACCCTGGGTAGAGTGCTGTGGCCTCACAGTTCACAGCAACCTCAAACACTTGGGCTCAAGAGAGTCTCTTGCCTCAGGCTCCCAAATATTTGGACTACAGTCACCCACCACAACGCCCTGCTAAATAATCATCTATTGCTTATCTGTCTGGAATACATGCAAGAGGTCAAGATCAGGTCATCTTTTTATCTTGTATAGCTCTAACATTTTTCCTCTTTTCACAAAGGTAATAATTATCAGTCATTTTATATGAATGTTTTTGGTCCATGTTTAGTAAATTTTTATGTGTAAATCCGTAAGCAACTTATTTCTTATAGTAACTAGCAAGCAACACTGTTTTGTGACGTATTTTGAAATACACACAAGTGGCTAAACACTGTGGTTTTGCACCTTGTTTTACACACTCAGGGGGATTTTTAGCACCTCTGTGTGCATGATGTAATCTTTTTAACCTGCTTTGCAATATATCATTTTATGAACATACTGCATTTACTTATCCATTCATATCATTTGTTATGTTCAGTTTTTAACTGTGTACATTAAAGCATTTATGGGGTACAATGTGCTGATTTCATATACTATTTGGAATGCTTGCATCAAATTGGTTAATATAGCCTTCATCTCACTTACTTATTTGTTGTGTTAAGACATTTATACTCTACTCTTAGTATTTTTGACATGTACCCTTGCATTATGCACAATAGGTGAAGTCCCATCAAATACCCTCTCTCTTCCTGGCCTCCTCATCCCCTCCCCTCTCCCTTGAATGTTTATTGCAGCCCAATTCATAATTGCCAAGTCATGGAAGCAGCCCAAGTGCCCATCGAATCATGAGTGGATTAACAAATTGTGGTATAGGTGTATAGTGGAATATTATATTATGTTGTGTTCAATTTTTATTGTTTACCAACGGTGCTGGAATGCACACCCTTGAGAGTGTCTTCTTATGAACATGTAGGGAAGGTATCTGTAGAACAAGTTTATAGAATTCAGGGGCTCAGGACTTAAAGAAGAAAAAGAAAATCTGTTTTTTTTGTTAACACTCAAAATTTAGTATTTCCTTTGACTATGAATGCAGACAAACTCTAGTTGTAATAGCAGCATCAGAGCTTTGAAAGTAAGCACAGTTTCAGATCACATCACATTTGTTGAGGGTATCTGGAAATATCATTTATGGGCATCAGCACTTCAAAATTATAGTAATTAGGAGAATGTTACTTGGTTTCTACTTTAATGAGTTAAGAAAGAACACATATAATATCAAAGATATGTTTTTTAAATATTTATAGATACTTTTAAATTCCTTTTAAATTCTATGAATTTTATTATATATTTTTAAAATATATGTGTTTTTTATACATACCTACACACATAACGAATTTACACATATACATGAGTATATTTATAAGAATCATAGATGGTGGGCCGCGCCTGTGGCTCAGTGAGTAGGGCACTGGCTCCATATACCAAGGGTGGTGGGTTCGAACCCAGCCAAACTACAACAGCAACAACAACAACAAAAAATAGCTGGGCATTGTGGCAGGTGCTTGTAGTCCTAGCTACTCGGTAGGCTGAGGCAAGAGAATCGCCTAAGCCCAAGAGCTGGAGGTTGCTGTGAGTTGTGACGCCATAGCACTCTACAGAGGGCGACAAAGTGAGACTCTGTCTCTAAAAAAAAAAAAAAAGAAAAAAAAAGGACCCCTTCTCTATGGTCCCCTAGCAATACAATATCAAATCAGCATTATTAGCTGTTTATAATATCAGCTTCAACAGAAATTGACAATTGTTTTAATAGAAGGTATGATCGATTGTTAGAAACACTCACTATTAATGTCCGGGAATTCCCATTTCCTGCATCTTTGCCAGTACTTGATATTTGAAAACTTTTTTATATTTGCCAATCTGATGTTTGGGAAAGAGTCCTCATTGTTTATTTCGTATTTCCCTGATTTCCAATGAAGTCAAGCTTCATTTCAAATGTTTATTAGCTATTTCAGTTTCTCTTCTGTGAATTGGGCAATATCTTTACCAACATGAGAATCCTAAGAGAGTTACAAAAAACATGAAATTTTGGAAGGCATCTCTTTACTCGTGAAATTGCACTTTGAACGTCAAAGTAGGGTGAGGGTTCAAAAGAGTACCCAAAATGACTTATTGTGGTGTGTGGTATGGGACAATATATTAGAATGTCTGTTATTTTTATATAAAAATATAAGAGAAGGTTCTTTCTTAATAAAATAAGAAAAATAAAAAAAATGTTGGCTAATATTTATACATATCTGTAGTTTGTAGGGTGAAATATGTACATATATATTGGAAAGACGTGTGTTATTTTTTAAAAAAATGTTTGGATATCATCGTTTAAAACAGACTCAATGATAAAAATAGCTATATTTACTGACAACCTGTCATATGCCAGTAGTTTTACATGCATTGTTTAATTTAATACTCATAATAATTCTATAGATTAGGTGCATTCATTTCTAGTTTATGAGGAATTCAAGAATGAAGGATGTTACATAATTTGCCCCATTGCTGCTTTTAGTAAATTGAAGAATTGGGAATTGCACTTATATTTATTTATTTTTCTTAGTTCATAGCTCAGCCTCTTCTCACCACACCCTATTCTCCCTCTGCTACCGTATTTAGTTAGGTGATAGAAGAGCCTACCTTCTCCTACTAAGCTCCCAAACTAAGCCTGCTGGGTTATAAGATAGCAGTATATTATTATTTAATGAATAATTGGAGTAAGAAAGAAAACTGAGAGAAAAAAAAGGAGGGAGAGTGGATGCTAAGGAATTGGCACAAAAGTGTGGGAATGGGCAGGACAGCTGATGAATGGGACATTGTGGGACAGGGATGTCCAACCCACGGCTTGGGCACCACAGGCAGCCCAGGGTGGCTGTAAATGCACCCCAAAACAAAATTGTTAAATTACCTAAAATATTATGTGATTTTTTTTATTATTATTAAATCATAGCTGTGTACATTAATGTGATCATGGGGCACCATACACTGGCTTTATAGACCGTTTGACGCATTTTCATCATACTGGTTAACATAGCCTTCCTGGCATTTTCTTAGTTATTGTGCTAAGACATTTATATTCTACATTTACTAAGTTTCACACGGACCCTTGTAAGATGCACCATTTATTATTAGGATATTTCAATGACGTTCTTGGCCTTGCA
>CAUYPK010052902.1:0-13765 GCA_963574355.1 Loris lydekkerianus | reverse complement strand
CAGCAGCCAGCACTGGTCAACAGAAGAGGTCCGATCCTGCTCCACGACAATGCCCAGCCGCACATCTCACAAATCACCATCCGAAAATTAAAGGAATTGAGCGTTGAAGTTCTGCCCCCCCCACCATACGCCCCAGACCTCTCACCAACCGACTACCATCTTTTCAAGCACTTCGATAACTTTCTCACCGGTAGAACCTTTGCCAATCAGGACCTAGCCAAAACGGCCTTCGTTGACTTCATCGAATCCCGAGCACCCAATTTTTATGCCGATGGAATGAATCAACTTGTGTTACATTGGCAAAAGTGCACTGATTCAAATGGCGCTTATTTCAATTAAATTGAATAAATATTCACTGAGATATTACAGTTTAAAGTAGACTCATAAAAACGGACAAAACTTTTGAAATGACCTAATAATTTGAAATATCTTCTTAGCTTCTTATCCTTTGGTTTTATTGTTACTTATCAGCCTATCTCTAAGATAAAAGCAGACACCTCAGGATTGCCTGGTCTTGGGACACCCACTGAACCACTGAGAAATGAAAAGATTGTTTCTTTTTTGGACACTCCTTTAGAGATAAGTTTATTTCTTTAAATGGAATATTTCTCAATGAACTAACTTGTTAATCTGGTGTTAAATATAAGCATCGGGGATGAATTGGATTGTTGAGCACTATAGATTATGTTATACATAATTTACAAAATATAAGATATCATTCTTGGAGCAGACAAGGAAAAAATAATCAATTTATATTATTTTAATCTTAGCCATTGGTGGCCTGAAATATGTACTCTTGCTTGATTTGGGGAAGTCAAGGTGCTACACAGTGTAGAGAGATTTGAGGGGCATACTTTTGACTGTCAGAAGAAGCCAGCTCATTACTATAACCTCATCATATTTTTAAACTTACATCTGCTATTCACCATGTATATCAGGAATTTTTTTTTGAGGCAAAAGTCTGCTAAACTGTTTTAGATTTCTGCACACATTTCAGATCTATATCATGGCTAACTCTAGAAAGAAGGCAAATGAGAAGAAGGTTGGAATGAGTGTTGGGTCAATCAAATAACAAGGTCTCGCACCATGATTCCAGGTTTTAAAAATCATCAAAATAGTATATACTAAATATGTGTAGGTCTTTCTGGCATAAGCCACATAAGATGATATAATTAGGAATATGTGAAGGAAGGAGAAACTTATAAAGTCTTTGCAAAAATTCAATCCATGATCTGGACAATAATGTGGCTGTTTCTCTCCTTATTGCTATTGTTCACCAATCTCCTCTGACATGCTGGATGGCTTCCACATCTACATGGTTAGCCCATTTGACATCCTGGACTCTGGATTTTCTACCTCTTCATCTCTAATGACAAATTCCTCTTCATTTGGGAGAATGCTAGCACTTTGGGAGACTAAGATGGGAGGACCACTTGAGTCTAGGAATTCAAGACTAGGATGGTCAACATGATGAGAACCCATCTCTACAGAAAATATAAAATTTAGCCAGGTAGGTGGCATATGCCTACAGTCTTAACTACTTGGGAGGCTGAAGCCAGAGGATTGCTTGGGCCCAAGAGTTTGAGTCTGCAGTGGACTATGATTATGCCACTGCTCTCCAGTCTTCAGGCAATAGAGTTAGACTTTGTCTCAAAAAAAAAAAATATATATATATATATATATGTACATATTTAATAAATTTATATATATAATAAAAATTATGAAAGAAATGGAAAAGGAAAACATAAAAAATGAATCAAATGAAACTACTAGCAATAAAAAATACAACCCCCCCCAAAAAATACAAAACCCCAAATGAAGAAATCACTCATCACCAGTAGATTTATGTAGTTGTATTTCCAGAATAGGGATGAGGGAATGGGAAGAGAAAAAGTAGGAAAAATATCAGAAGAAATAATAGAAAAAAATTCAAATTTTAAAATACCATAAACCTGCTGACTCAAAATTCAACAAACACCAAAAATGATAAACACAAATAAAATAAACATGCTGGGAACTATTATAATTAGGTTGCTGGACACCAATTATAAGAGGTCAGGGGGCAGGAGAAAAAGCTTAAAAGCAGCCAGGAAAAAAAAAGACATTCAGAGGACCTGAGATAAAAATTACTAGAGCTGTCTTACCCAAAACCATGACACTGAAACACTAGGTTTAAAGTGCTGAGGGAAAAATGTCAACAATCTACATATTCATATATCTATCCATATTTGGGAGTTTGTGGTTGTGCTGAGGGGGTGGTCCTTAAAAAATTAAATGTACATACTTTTTCAGAGGAAAAAAGTTCTGAAAGAATGTGCCACCAGTAGATGTCCATTATAATAAATGTTAAAGAAATTTCTTCAGATAGAAAGAATATACCAGATAAATACTTGGATCTTGCTCACACAAAGAAAACTAGAAGTGGTGAATATATGAGTAAACATAAAATTTTTTCCCCTCTGCTTTTGTTTCTTTAAAAATAATAATCTGTTGAAAACAAAAATAATACAATGTATTGTGGTGTTTATAACATGTATAGAAGTAAAGGTATGATAGCAATAGAAAAAGGATGGGAGGGAAATATGGAAGCATATTCTTTTAAGCTTCTTACATGTGAAATAGTTTAATATGATTTGAAGACTCTAATATGATGGTAGACTCTGATAAGTTAAAGATGCATAGTATAAACCCTATAGCAACCACTGCAAAATAAAATAAGAGGTATAGCTAATAAGCCAATGATAAAGTTAAAATGAAATCCCAAAAATAAATACTCCATTAATCCAAAAGAAGGCCAAAAAAAAAAAAAAAAGAAGAAAAGAAATGAAGAAGACATAGGCCTGATAGAAAGCAAAGAGAAAGACAGTAGTTTTGAACCTAACAAGACCCATAATTACATTAAATGTGAATGACACAAACACTCTAAATCAGGGATTGTCAGACTAAATAAAAAGCAATACGCAACAAATATTGTTTACAAGAAACATACTATACCTATAAATACGCAGATAAGTTAAAAGTAAAAGGAGACATTTGGTTTCTGGTGTGATGTGTAAGAAGCTTGGACATCATCACTCCATCCTAAAACAAATAAAAAGCTGAACAAAATGGAAAAAATCAACAACACCTCTTAGATCTGTCAGAAAAATTAGACCACAAGGAACACTGCTGCCCCCCAAAACTGGAGAGACAGACAAGAAACAAGAGACAGCACTGACAAGAGAATTGCCTTACCAGAGCAGAAAGCCATAGGCAGAAACCTCCATGGAAACAAGTACTGAGGTTGGAAAACATATTTGATGAACTACTAGATTAGTGTGGACAGTCTATGAGTTAAATACCCAGAGGGATTCCCACATTTATGAGAGTTTTCTCTCCTAGATCTCTACCAGATTCTCATGATGAAGAACAGAGAAATATCTCTTCCAGCTTTGGGCAGAAGGAAAGAAAAAGTAACCATTTTTTAATATACACCAAAACATTTTTCACTTCTTAACAAGGACTTCCCTCAAGACAAACTATTTTCTCATGTCCTAATCTATTAGGATTTTATCAGAGCCTAGCCAACCTATGGGAAAGGAAATAACCAATTCCAGCCTGCTTTAACCTTCCATATGGGAGAAGGGAAATACCAAATCTCAGTCCCCTCCAGCGATTCTGTCCCACCTAAGACAGGAGAAAACAGCAGGGATTTAAACCAAACATGATTAGTATGCTAAAGGCTCCAGTGGGAAAAGTAGACAACACACAAGAATGGATAGGCAATGTAAGCATAGAAATGGAATTTTTTTAAATGCTAGAGATTAAAAACACTGTAACAGAAACAAAGAATGCCTTTGATGGTCTCATTAGTAGATAGGACAAAGCTGAGGAAAGAATCTCTGAGCCTGAGGATATGTCAACAGAAGCTTCCAAAACAGAAAACCAGGGAGAAAAAGGACTGAAAAAAACAAAAGTGTTTCATCCTGAGGTGATAAAAATGCGCTAAAATTAGATAGCATTAGCTTCCACTTTCTGTTCTGGTATGTAAAGAGCTTAGAAGTCACCATTCTGTCCCACCAAAAAGTAAAAAGATGAACAAAATGAAAAATCAACAACTCTTTTTAGGTCCATCAGAGAAATGAAGTTAGAGAGCAAACCACTGTCCCACAACTGAAGACACAAAATAAAAGAATCACTACTTGCTAGGGCAGAAACCCATGAGTATTAATCTCTGCAGAAACTAGTAGTGATTATGAAATCCTAAGCCATCATCAACAAATCCCTGGAGACTCAGTGAGTACAAGTCTGAGAGTTAAAAAACCGCAAGGAGACCCAGTCTTGGTGGGCAAATTTTAACTCCAGGAGCTCAACCAGGTTCTTACAATGATTATCAGGGAAAATCCTTTCATGTTTCTGGTAGAGGGAGAGGGAAAGGAGCCATTTTGAAATATGCCAGAGTATTGTGTCTTAACAAAGCCTGACCTCAAGAGAAAGTATTTTACTAGAATCTAAAACTTTTGTGGTTTAATCTGACCCCAAACAACCTGGGGGGAGAGAAACAGCCAACTCCAGCATTTACCAACCATCCTGTTCCACATAAAAGAGAGAGACATTGAGAAGCACTTGTAAAGTTCAGAGTCCAGAGGTACAGGCTCAGTAAAGACTGACACTTCATGACAGGACTGTAGAAAGTTTCCTCTTCCCCCAACCTTATCACCATATTCCTAAAAGTTCCTTTCACCCAGTAAATCATGTACAGATATCAAAGAAAAATTATAAGACATACTAAAAGGAAAAAAGTTTGGAGAGAAAGCAAGCATCAGACTAGAATCAAATATGACGGAGATATAGGAATTACCAGAGCAGGAATTTAAAACAGCTATGTCTTAATTGATACAGTGGAGAAAATGCAAGTACAGATGGAAAGTATAAAAAGAGAGACATTCCAAGCAAGTGTCTATACAGGGTCCCTCATGTCTGTAATGTAATAAAAGTAATTTGAGCACTTTGGGAGGCAGAGACAGGAGGACCTTTTGAGCTCAAGACCAACCTGGAAAACATAAAGAGATTTTGCCTACACACACACCCACACACAAAATTTAGCCAGGTATGCTGGCACACACCTGTAGTCTCAGTTAATTAGGAAGATGAAGCAAGAAGATTGCTGGAGACCAGAAGAGAGTGCAGTGAGCTATGATGACAACCCTGCACCCCAACCTGGGCAACAGAGTGAGACTGTGTCTCAAAAAAAAAAAAAAAGAAAGAAAGAAAGAAAGAGGAAAGAAAAGAAAAAAAGAAAAAAGAGAGGGAGAAGAAAAAAATGTTTAAAATAGAATGAAAAGTAAATGAAGAGATTTAAAAAAAACTGTGAAAAATGAAGAATATCTTTGATTAATAGACTGGATGCAGCTGAGGCTAAAAAGAACTGCTGAATTTGAGAATATCTCAATAGAAACTTTCAAAACTGAAAAGCAAAGATAAAAGAGACTTTAAAAAATATTCTAGATACAAAAGATATTCAAGATACTTAAAAAAATATTCAAGATACAAAAATACAAAAAGTATAACATAGGTATAAATTAGAATACCAAAAGGAGAAAAAAAAGATAGAAATAAATAGAAATATTTAAGCAATAATGATTGAAAAATTTCTCAAATTAATGTTAGACACCAAACCACAGATCCAACAAGCTCAGAAAATACCAAGTGGGGGAAATGCCAACTCCCCCCCCCAAAAAAAATACATATGTGTGTGTGCATGTGTGTGTATGTGCATATACATAGGCATATGATATTCAAATTATAGAAAATTGCACTAGGCTGTTTATCGTAGCTCAGTTTACAATCGCCAAAATGTGGAAACAACCTAAATGCCCACTAACCCAGGAATGGATTAGCAAGCTGTGGTATATGTATACCATGGAATACTATTCAGCCATGAAAAAAGATGGTGACTTTACATCTTTTATATTAACCTGGATGGAGGTGGAACACATTCTTGGTAAAGCATCACAAGAATGGAGAAGCAAGAATCCAATGTACTCAATTCTAACATGAAAGCAATAGATGATCTAAAACAAGGTGGGGGTAGGGGATTGAAGGAGTGGGGAGAGGGGAGGAGGGAGAGGGATAGGGGTCACAGTGTATGGCACACTTCTGGGGGGCAGGACACAATTATAAGAGAGACTTTACCTAACAAATACAATCAGTATAACCTAATTATTTGTACCCACAATGAATCCCAAACAATCAAAAAAAAAAAAAAAATATATATATATATATATGTTTTCCTGTAGATATATAATCTATAGGAAAACACCTTACCTATAGAGTAAGTAGCAAGAATGTTGCCTTAGCCTGAATCTTTTGCAGATGGAGATGTGGTTGGTAAACAGCTTCAGACTTTCCAAAAACAGAAGCTGGAAGTCATGAATTCTCCAAGAGATAAATGTGTTTTGAGAAAATCAAATGATGTGGGCAGCAAACTATGTGAAGCACATTCTTTAGGCGTTAGTGCATCAGAGCGCTGATGAAACACCAGATGGACTCAGTGTTCTCTCATTTTTACTAATTGGCTCTCTGCCCCCACCATGACAGAGGCCTTGCTCTCAACTAAACCCTAAAACTGCTCTTGTAACCCTTTCCTTCCTGATGTCAGTGAGTTAATAAAATTAAACTCAAGCAGATAAAAAAAAATTAATATCTTCCTATCTTGAGCATATTTTTCCTACCCTGTGTTGCCTTTGGAAATTGGTTATCATGAATATAAATATTAAATATTTCTTCCCCAATCATTTCCCCATATAATGCTGTGGCCTATAATCTAACTCTTTGGGAGGGAAGTCTTAGCCCAATCAACCAACTTTTTCCAAATTTCTCTATTTCCTGCTGAGCAGAAAGTTGTATTTTTATTATTGCAAATTTTGCACTGAACATGTGTTCAGCATATGCAACTCAAATATTCATTTCCCATACCAGGTTCAGTCTAGGGGACATATGGAGATTAGGACAAAAGTCAAAGAAGGAGTCAGGGACATAGTCATGGTGAAGGGAAGGGGTCACTCTTCATCCTAATTCCTCTATTCTCCAAATGAAGTCAGCCATCATGGAACGATGGCACTGGGGACTTTTAGGGCAGAGAGCACAAAGACCAATGGGGAATTTGAAGCTGGATGTAGATCTTAGTTGGTTTTTGTCCCTCCCCCCCAAATATTTTCCCATATTTGGCTCATATAGATTATATCTTCAAAGGTATGAGCCTCTCTTCTTGTTAAAGAAGAAAGTATTTCTTGCAAAATTTATGAAAATAAAATGTGCTCATGGTTAAAATTTCTTCTTACAACCAATTTTGCTGCATTTAGAAAGCATGTGGGAGCACTGTGACCCCTTTGGTCCACACACAGTGGAATAGACCCTCTGGAATCAATCAAGGAGGGTTCTTAAGAGTGTTTGGAACAGAAATTATGGCACATATCACTTTTCTCTACCATCCAATCCTGTACATGAATTTATATCATGAAACATGAAACATATCAAAAAGTCACATTCTGGCAAACTGAGCTATGCAGAATACAGTCTCAAATTTGAATGAAAAATAAATCTGTGGAGCCAAAAAAAAGTCCCAAAGACAATGCATAAAGCTTGAGTTTTTAGGGTTCTCAATCCTATCCATTCTTCTTCTACATAAAATGTTAACATGGCTAGGGCAGTGCCTGTGGCTCAAAGGAGTAGGGCGCCGGCCCCATATGCCCCCGAGGTGGAGGGTTCAAACCCAGCCCCGGCCAAAAACTGAAAAAAAAAAAAAAAAGTTAACCTGGCTAATTGCATGGTGGTTAGGAGTTTTGACTGCAGTCACATGATGTAGTTGGAGTTCTGACTCTGCTTCTAATTAACTGGTCAGCTGGGATATGTGTGTAACCTCCCTAAACTTCTATTTAACTATAAAATAGAGATGATAATAGTACTGATACCCTAAGGATGTTGTGCAAATTAAATGCAATATGGAAAAAAGCCAAAACAAAACAAAACAAGAACAGTGTCTGGCCCATAGTAATTGCTCAATAAATATTTTCAGTTATTATGTCTGACAAAAATGGAGAAGAAAAATCATAAAAGATCTAAACAGGCATAGCAGACATTTATTATAGCAGAAATATCTCTACTACAAGTAGTCCTGTGATCATCGGTGTAATTGATGTATTGGAGCAAAAGACAATAATCAGTTTCCATGAAGAGAATTGGGGTCATTCGGTCATTAGGTCATTAGGTCATTAGGTCATTAGATCCTCCAGACATCTTTTTTAGATGTTAGAAAATTTCTAAAAATGTCTTCAATGTATTAAGTTTACTATTTAAAAATAAACCCCACTATAATAAAAAGAAAACGTCCTTGAAATTTAATCAAAATCTATTTAATTGGATATTTAATTGGATATTGGAATATGGAATAGACATCTTTTGTCCTATTCCTCCCACAAAGTACAACTAAGAACCCTGGAAATTGTATATTCAATAAACATAAGAAGAATCTGGAAGGTGGATAGAAAGCAGACTGGCTAGACTTCAGGACACGAGAAATGGCACAATCATGAATTCCTTGAATTTCTTTTTGCCTCATATGTGCCGGACTTAGACCTGAAGAAGCTGGCAACCCACAAACAACAATGGGTGCAGACAGTAAAGGCCCCAAGAAAAGTTGTCTTTCTATAGCCAAAGGACCAGGACAGGGAAAACGTTCAGACAGTAATTGCTCTACTTCAGCCAGATACCCCAGATGCCTCAGTCCTGCTCCCACCCACGCCGGCAAATATGAAATGGGAAGCCCAGATTTCTACCTTCACAAGGCTGCAGTGAAGCACCCCAGCATCCCTGCTAAGGGGGTATCAGAGAAGCCCAAGAGGAAGCCAGGACTGTCATCCACACTAATAAACGCTTTCCAATCCTCACAGTTTCAACAGAAAGTACATGGAGAGCTTGGACTTCCATCCTCACTGCAGTAGCCAAATGTCTCTCCCTGTCCCTGCTGGTGCGGTATCAGAGGAGGTATACTGGAGAGTCAGGACTTCCACTACTGTCCACCAGTAATGATGCTGCCTCCGCCATAGTGTCAGTTATGACCATGTTTGCCTCACAGGAAGGAGTTCCCATCCATGGTAGCAACCTAGGATCAGTGGAGAATCTGACACCTGCCAGGAACAACATGGTACCTTCTTACCCTCCTGGAGGTCTGTCAGATCCAGCCAACACTGGTCTATGTAAGATCCCAAAATCTCATAACATAATAAAAAAATGTGCAGATTTCACTTAAAAATCACTCATCACACTAAGGACCAAGAAGATCTCAAGATGAGTAAGTAAGCAATGACAATCAACAGATGCCAACACCACATGGGATATTAGGATTCTGTGGCAACAATTTTAAAGAAACAAAAACGAAAATGTTCCAATGAGCCATTATGAACATGCTTGAAATAAATGAAAAATATCAAGTCTCAGGAATAAAATAAAAAGTATCAGTAAGTAAATATAAGATACATAGAACAAATTAAATTTTTACAACTAAAAACTACAATAATTAAACTAAAAAATGTAATGGATGGATTCAATGGCAAAATAAAGAGGACAGAGGAAAGAATCAAGGAACTGGTAGACAGTGGTAATAATAACCAATCTGAACAACAAAGAGAAAATAGACAAGAAGAAAACAAGAAATAGACCCTCACGGGCCTGTGGGAATATAATTAAGATCTAATATTCACGTCATTAGAGAGCTATGGGAAGAGGGGAAAGAGTGCCTTGCTGAAAAAGTATTTGACAGAATGATGGCTAAAACCTTTCCACATTGGAAAGGAGACATGAACATTCATATTCAAAAAGTTCAGTGAAGCCCAGATGTGAAAGACCCAAAGAAACATACACCAACTTCCGACAACTAAAATCAAAGAAAAATTTGAAAGCAGAAAAAAAAGAGAGAGAGAGAGAGAGAAGACACCTTACCTATAGGGGTAGGTGTTCAACAATTTAATTGTTTTATCCCTATAGGGGTAGATTTCTAGATTTCTCAACAGAAACCATGGAAGCCAGAAAGAATTGGCACAATCTTTTTCAATTGTTAACATAAATGTCAATTCAGAATCCTATCTCCAGGGAAAACATGCTTTAGGAGGGAAGGCAAAATCAAGACATTCTCAGATGAAGAAAAACTAAGCAAATTTGTCACCAGAAAACCTATCCTAAAATAATATATAAAGGAATTTTTCTAATCAGAAAGGAGGTCAAATGGAAAGTTTGAAAGAACCTTGAAATAGCAGGAAGAAAAAATATTGCAAGCAAAAATACAAATAATACAATAGGCTTTCCGTGTTCACCTCACGTTTTTAAAGTATGTTTGATAGTGAAGCAAAAATTATAACATTGTCTCATGTAGTTTTGAACAGATCTAGAGGAAATATGTAAGACAATTGTGTTTTAAATGAGGAAGAGTAAAGGGATGTAAGGAAGGTGTGGTTTCTATACTTCACTCAAACTAGTAAAGGAGGACACCAGTAGACCAAGGTAGAAGTACATATAAAATGTGGTGCCAATTAGAGTGATTACTAAAACTGCTATTCAAAGAGATACACTCAAAAACACTATAGGTAAATCAGAATGGAATTCTAAAACATGTTCCAGTAACCCACAAAAACACAGAGGAAAAGAAAAACAAGAGAAATAAAACAAAGAGAACAGAAAGTAAGAAATAAAATGGCACTCCTAATCCCTAACATATAAATAATTACATTAAATAGTCTAAATAAACCAGATGAAAAGAGAATGGCAGAGTAGATTAAATAGCATGGCCTAATTACACAATTATATTACTTAACTAACTAATTAATTAATTATATAATTAACTAAATTACATAATTAAAATTATGCAATTATATTATTCAATGTAAATCAATCACTGCCTACAAAAAACACATTTAAAATATAAAGATATAGACAAAAGGAAGCAAGAGGAACTATATTATCAGACAAAGTAGACTTCAGAGGAAAGAAAATAACCAGAGACATAGGGACACTGTGCAATGACAAAAGGGTCAATCCACTCAAGAAGACACTGCAGTCCCAAATGTGTTCATACCAAACAGACCTGCAAAATATGTGAAGCAAAACAAGATAGAACTGAAAGGAGAAATTATAGGCCAGTCCACAATTATAACTGGAGATTCAAAAACCCTTCACCTAACAATTAATAGAGAAGCTAAACAGGAAACCAGCAAGGGTATAGAAGAATTTGACAAACCTGTCAAAGATATGATCTTAACACTTATAGAATACTTCAGCAGAATATGTTCTTTTCAAGTGTCCACAGAACATAAACCAAGATAGACCATATCCTGGACAATAAAACAAATCTCAACAAATTTGAAAGAACAGAAATCATGCAGAGTGCATTCTCTCTAACAAAACAAAACCAGAAGGCAATAACAGAAAGGTAACAGGAAAAATTTCCAAGCACTCGGAAATTAATCAGCATATTTCTAAATAATCCATGGGTCAAAGAGGAATCCTCAAATAAAATTTCAGAATACATTGAATTGAATGGAGTAAAAACACAGTCTATCACATGGGTGCTGAGGACAAAATTTATAGCAAATCAATAATTTAAGCTTCCACCTTATTAATAAGGGGGAAAAAAAGAGCAAAATACATACAATCAGACAGAAGGAAGTAAATAATGATGAAAAGCAGAAATAAAGTGAAAACTGAAAAACAATAGGGGAAATCAATGAAATGTGGAGCTAGCTCTTTGAAACAATTAATAAAAGCAAGAAACCTCTATGAAGACTGAAAGAAAAAAAGAGGGAAGATATGGATCTTTCATTGATATGGATGTTTCATCAAATATCATGATGAAATAGGGGATATCATTATAGACATCACAATATAATAAGGCAATACTGTGAACAATGCTACACACATAAATGTGACATCTTAGGTTAAATGGTTCACTTCCTCAAAACCACAAACTACCGCAACTCATCCCATATAAAATAAATAGTTTGAATAACTCTATAACTAGTAAGGAAATAGAATTCATAACTTTAAAATTCTCTTAGAAAAATCTAGGCCCAGATTATTTCACTAGACAATTCTCTATATGTTTAAGGAAGAATTAACCCAATTCTACATAATCTTTCTAGAAAATACATATAAGAGCATTTCTTATATGTATTTCTTATATCAGGCAAAATCAGGCAAAGACAACACAAAAAATAAAACTACAGATCAATATCCTTCATGAATGTAGATGCAAAAATCCTTAATAAAATATTGACAGATAGAACTTAGCATTACATTAAAAAAAATCATGCATCAAGAACCAATGGACTTATTCCAAGGTTACAAACTAGATTAATCTTTAGAAATCAGTCAATCCAATGAAACATATTTACAGACTAAAAATTAAAAATATTACACAATCATATTAATCAATGCAAAACAATCATTTGTCAAAATTCAGCATTCATTCACAATAAATGCTCTCAGAAAAATAAGAGTATGGGAGAACTTCCTTAACTTGCTGAAGAGTATCTACAAAACCCCACAGCTAATATGAGTTTCCTCTAAGATGGGAAAAAAGGCAAAGATAGCCATTCTCACCACTCCTTTTTTTTTGCAGTTTTTGGCCAGGGCCAGGTTTAAACCCACCACCTCCGGTATTTGGGGCCAGCACCCTACTCTTTTGAGCCACAGGCGCTGCCCCATTCTCACCACTCTTATTCAAAATAAAATTCTGAAAATTCTAACCAATTCAGTGCAAAAGGGAAATAATGGTATACAAATTGAAAAGCAAGAAAGAAAAGTGCATATTTGCAAACAACAGCATTTTCTATGTAGAAAATCCCAAGTCATCTACCAAAAAACTTCTAGAACTAGTACGTTCATCAAGTTCTCAGTATATGGAAATAAATTGTATTTCTATACATAATACTAACAGTAAGCACCAAAATTAAAAATGCAATACCATCTGCAATTGCTTAAAAGTGAGAGAGAACTACTTACAATGCAAATCTAACAAAATATGTACAGGACTTGAAAATTATAAAATTCTGATAAGATAATTAAAAGAAAGATCTAAATAAATGAAGAGAAATATTATGTGCATAAATTGGAAGACTTGACATAGTAAAGATGTCAATTCTCCCCAAATTGATACACAGACTCAACAGTCCCCACCAAAATTCCAGCAAGATTCTTTTTTATAAATATAGACAACATTATTCTATATGGAATGATACAGTAGTAAAGGCAAAGAAAATGAAATAATTTAAACATTTTGAAAAGCAAAAATAGAGTGTGAGAAATCAGCCCACCAGATTTCAAGACTTATTATATTGTTATAGCAGTCATTGGTAGAGAGATAGACAAAGATCAATGGAACAGAATAAAGAATTCGGAAATAGACCCACACTAATATACACGGCTAAGTTTTTACAAATGTGCAAAAGCAATTCAGTGGAGGAAGGATAGCCTTTCAACAAATGCCGCAGGAGCAACTGAATATCCACAGGCAAAACAAACAAACTCTCCCATCTACAAGTGTCATACTTTATCCAGGGGTCCTCAAACTACGGCCCGCAGGCCACATGAGGCAGTGTGATTGTATTTGTTCCCATTTTGTTTTTTTACTTCAAAATAAGATATGTGCAGTGTGCATAGGAATTTGTTCATAGTTGTTTTTTTTTTTAAACTATAGTCCGGCCCTCCAACGGTCTGAGGGACAGTCAACTGGCCC